>VZTQ01002360.1:382144-482709 GCA_013400755.1 Pelecanoides urinatrix
GTTTAGTGGGCATGGTCGTGTTAGGTTGACGGTTGGACTCGATCTTAGAGGTCTTTTCCAACCTTAATGATTCTATGATTCTATTTAAAGCCCATGTCTGCTGGAGTCAGAGGCAGCAGGCAAGAGTGAAAGCCCTGAGTTGGTTTCAAGGCCACCAAAGTTGTGTCCTCGCCATATCTGATACCAATGACACACAGAGCTCTCCTGTGGTGCAAAGACACCAAACACTTCCATGCTTTCTTTACACCACCTAAACACTGTGCACCAGCTGGCAGGATTGGGCACAACAGTTACTTGAAAAGTTGCAGGGTACAGTCTCTATGCAAGGGTGAAAGTGTCTCTTCTCCTACTTCCAAGGTTGAGGGAAAATTCAGCAATTAAAGGTAAGTAAAGAATAAGTTAAGAATTATCTTGATCCTTTAGGTCAGGTCAGACATGAAACCAAACATTTCTGAGATTCAGAAAGTTTTTCTTTCCCATTACTTTTCATATTTTTGCCCCCCTCACAAACCCAGGTTGTGGCTGGTTCTAGATGCAACAAAACAGCACATTTAGCAGGAAGACCTTCTATTATTCCTGGCACAGCTGGAAGCAGGAATTTCCAGAAAGCCTGTTCTCTGGGAGTTTTCTGGCCAAACTTTCAGACTCCAGAGGCTCATCTAAACTCCAGATACCATATACATTCCCTGAGCTGCCTACTGCTGCCATCATACAGCCTCCCTAGGAGAGATGACATGGACAATACAGGAGCCCGATCCCACATGCACAAAGTCAGCACGCTTGGGCAAAGAAGCATTTCCCATTTTTCCTCCTGGCTCTGTTTCTTGCTGCCTGTGGTCCTTCTGCTCAGGGGGAAGAAGCAACCATACCCATATGTGCCTGCAGGGGAGAGGTGGGTAGGTATGGAAACACTGTCCATAGCTCTTGCATGTCTTCATGCTTCATCTCTCTTTCCCCACGTCTCTTTAGGAGAAGAGAAAGGCAGAGGAAAGGGAGGTGCAGGCAGGCACCCCAGAGTTTCTGCCTCGCTGCCTGTGGGAACACCACCTTGCTGACCTGACATGGGAAAGGACTAGGGTGGGAATTTACTGCAGACCTGGCCATGGCATCCAGGCCATTAACAAAAGAAACAATGCAAGGATAAGCTGTATTCAGTGTGGATCATCAGCATATGGAGGTATTGAGTATCACTGGAGGCATAGCCCCAGGAAAGGTTTCCAGATGCTCGTGATACAAGGCACCCTCTCATTTGTATCCAAACCTGACAAGACTTCCACTTTCTCTACAAAAGACTATGTGTATTTAGTTGCTCTGAAAAAGATATATTATTCTCTTTAATGGCCCCCAAAAATAGAGCCTGAAAAATATCATATAAATTCTTAACTTTTTATTATGAGCTTTGACTGAGGCTGACTTCTGTGCTATTCATTTTAAAATGTCTCCTCCGATGTTTTTCTGAAGCATAGGATGAAGACTTTCTGTAATTCCAGCTAAAGCTGCAAAGCTGAGTACAGCCATCAAAAATGAGAACCATCCTTTTTTTTCCAGAGTCAAACAAATAAACTTAGCCAAACAATGGAGAAAAAAACTGAGACAGACCACTCGCACCATGATTGGGTATAGGACTAAAATTACCATTAAAAACGCATATCTGTCCAATGTCTTCATGCCAGAAATAGCTTAAAATATCAAATCACTGAGCTATACTGCAAGACCAAAGATTCTACAATAAGAACATTAATTGTAGCCATTAAAAATAAACATTGAAACTTGGAATACCATTAACAAATACGAAATCAAGACAGAAAATAGCTACTATCTTAAGATATAACCATGGTTCAGTAAATGAGACACCTTAAAAGTGCTAAAGATTAACCACTTTAACAATTGAATGTATTTTACTAAAAATAGTACAACTGCATAAAACCAGTTTTATGAGTATAAAATTGGCTTATAGTGCAATTATTTTCCTGTCCCTCTACGAAAGCTGTGGTAGCAACTTTATACAGAACTAAATATATCCATAGTTAGGTATAGCACGTTGCAGTTGTACAGAGTGACAGCATAGTCAGGAAATTCCTTAAACATAAATAACCTGGAAAATGTCCATAACTTCAGGCCCTGGAAACATACATCTACCAAGAATTCTGCCAGCTTTAAGGATTTTGCAGCAGAGTCATGCTTTTGGAGCAAAACAGGGATCCCAGGTGGCACAGGGGAAGTATCCAAGGGGGAGGACAGAGGAAAGGGGCTGTATATGCTCCATCACAACAATCAGAATTGCACACCTCGGGCTATAATAGACCTAGTGGCGAAATGCACATGAACAGCTTCAGCAGTTCTCTAAAAACACCTAATTTCACTGAAATAGATGGCACTACTATGATATCATCCAGTGTTCACCTTCTCAGTCTCCCTAGCACGCACATGAAACCCACACACATAGAGCAGGAAAAACTTGAGAGATTGTAAAGGAGGTCTCATCAGGAGTGACAAGCCATTAAATTTTATTGCTGCTGCTATAGTTACCTCCACTCCCAAGTACTAAATTTACACAGGAGAAAGACTGAAATCAGCCACTTCCCAGTCAGTACTACTTAACGTTATTCAACTTTTAATCAAGTTAAGCTCTAGCATAGACCAAACTATATTTCTTTTACTTTTCTCTAAGGTGGAAAATGATACTGAAGCAGATGATACCGAAGCTGAAAATGATACTGAAGCAGATGTATTAGCTTCCTTTGATGAAGCAGTCCAAAGCCTAACACAAGTAAGTCAGGGATGAAGATAGAATCACTTTGCTATTCAGTTTTGGGTTTCACAGTAGGCTGTTTTCTACCAGTTTAGCTTTCTGACTTAGCTCGTGATGGGAGCCAGCAAACTCAGAGCCAGCATGATGAAGTGGTATGAGCTATGCCTTTAGGCAGCAGACAGTCATTAGTCATCTTAGCTGTGAGCTGAAATGTCATCTTTCATTTTTTCATTATTAAAACTAAAAATACGCATTTACCAACAGAATGTAGAATAGAAGTAGTCTATATCTGCAGTGAGACCTAGGTGAGTAGTACAGGATCATCTTTCCGAGTGTCATTCCTCTCCTGCTGGTTTGTGAAAAACTAATCCTTAAATCTTCCCAAAATACATGCTGCTAATCAGAAGTGACATTAAAATTTGCCTCCTCTGCATGTAGACAAACGCATAGTTGCAAACACACCACCATGCACAAGCAAGAAGACCCTCAAAGGTGGGCTGACCACTTCAGCAGAGATTGCCAAGCCCACCATCATACCCAGCACCCAACTGTGCTTATAGCCCTTGCAATTAATATCCCTCCTCCTCTCGCAGCAGGAACTGTGCTGCCCACTATGAGAAAGCATCACCGAGGGGAGGGAAACGACTGCTCAAGCCCCAAAATTTATTTGTGAGTCTTCACCCTGCACAGGCTGGTCTTGGTGGCTGCCCAGCCCTCCTCCAGGTTGCACATCTGGGCGAAATACTTGACCTATATAGAGAGCCTGTGACAGGAAATACCTAAAATCAATCCAACTTGGTTTTAAAACCTTTTATAAAGTGTAAGTCTCAGTTTTATGGAGACCTGATGTGTCTGCTCTAGCAGTGAGTTTAGACATTTATATATTTTTTTCTAAAATCACATCTGTGGTTATTATTTCATATGAATAAAAACAAACACTTCTCATAAAACATAGAAGTCACCATAGTGCCTGAAGCTATTGCTCAGACAATGATTTCAGAAGAAAGTTGTGTGGTTACAATTAACCTGAACTCAAATTTTTTGCTCCTTCCCAATCCTGAAAAAGGAATCAGTTTGTATTTTCTAGAGCACAGTAAAAGAAAAAATAAATTTAGTTGGCTTGTTTGCTTTTCACTTCATTATTCTTTTTGAAGGACTTTTTTTTTAATTGTGTGGTTGATTCAAACGCAGCTCTAAGACAGTACTAAATGTCAGAAGTGCTAATACATTTAAAGTCCCAAACAGTGGAAAACTGTTTTAGTGAAAGGATGAAAAATTGGCTAAGTGCACATAGAAAATAACCAGAGGTTCTTTGGATATACGCAGAAGCCCTGGAAAGCAAAAGATTTAGGAACTCATGTAACAGAGTCTTTCTTCTTTCCTTTAAAGCACCCTACATCCAAGCTCTTGCACCCTTGAGAAGCACCCTGAAAGCAGAGTATTTAAGAGTTCAAAGCAAAAGGAAGTAAAACATCAAGAAACAATTAAATCTCTAAGATTTGAGAAAATCAAATCCAGGCCTGGATTAAAATGTGACTACTTTCATTAAAAAAAAAAAAGAAAAAAAGGAAAAAAAAGAAAAGCCTAAAGAGCAGAGGAGTGGAATTGCTGGGGTGCAAGGAGGGGTGCAGGAGGGATGCTTCCCCTGGGAACAGTCTATGACTGGTGTTTGGGCTCACTGGGGGGATGCAAACCCCAGGGGAGCACAGGAATCCCACTGGAAAATGCACCATCGATGAAAAAATCTAAGCACAGAGCCCAGCTCGCACAGCACACCTTCTGAAAAAGGCATGATTTTTAAGGAGCTCAGAAAACACAGACGCGCTCTGCAGTCAGGCTCTCCCTTGCCCACATTTCACCAGCTGTGCTTCCCATGAGCTTTTGCTCAACTTCCCAAAGGATTTCAGCTTCCAGAGGACTGGAAGATGACTTTTTAGCTTTCAGACGTTCGTTGTCAAAAAGGCGATGGCACATACCATAGTCCATCCATTTTACTTCCCTCTCTCTACCTGCCCTCAAGCTAGTCATAGAAAAGCCAATTTAGGGAACTAAAAAAAATAATTTAAAAAAATGCCCCAAGACCAAGCAAGCACCAGGATTCTGTGGTTTTAAAAGCTCAGTTAATATCTTCTAAATTTTTGAGCACTCAGCATTTTCACAAGCCTCTGAGCTTCCTGCCCGCAGAAAGAGAAATGCTAAAAATACCGTGAGAAAGACATGCCTCTCGATTTTCTAATCTGATCGGAGGGAGGAACTGGAGGTTCAGCAGGGAAGCTCTTATGAAGCTCCAGCTCCGTGTTACAGAGCGAAGGAGCTGAAACAGTTCAAGCAAGGTTCAGACAAATATCCCAAAGGGTGGGCACCTCTCCAACTCAAATGACTGAGTGTTCAGAGGTCCTTCCTCCTTATTCCAGCTTCCTACGATCTTGCAGCTTTGTGCAGCCCGCAAAAGATTCCCAAAATTCATTCTGTCTAAACATCTTTTCTGCTTTGTTTAACAATTCAGCCCTAGTCCAGCAAAGGCTCATAATCACCGGCTAAACATTTAGTACAGAAGAGGTTTCACTGATTCGAAGCTAAGTGTGTCAGAAGCTTCAAATGATACGAAACGTGAGTTATTGGTGAGTTTAAAATCGCATGTATGCATGTCTGCTTGCTCAAGTCTGAAAGCCCAGATATCCACACCGAAGGCAATGACATACCAGCCTGTGGGCCCCATGAGGACTGCTCAGGAAAGCATTCAAATAAACCCTAATTTGTACCACTTGCCCCATGAGGTTTGACATCCTTTCCCTGGAGAATAGTGTCGTGCTAGCAATAGCCCATGTTGGCACCAATAGAGCCCGTGTCTTCACCGCAAAACATGAATGTGCTAATGTGAAAAGTGCAGGTTATGATTTGGGACTTACCATTAACACAAGTGCTGCCTTGGAGAGCCCATCCTCCTTCCCACCCACAGGAGCTGGAAGGATTTAGTAAGCATAGGTATTCTGCATTTAAAAAGAGGTGGAATAGAGAAAGCTTCGAGGCAAGCTTCCCCGAGCATAAAAAAAACCCCATTTTTTAACTTGCTAATTGGAAGGAAAAAAATCTGATTCAGGATTAATGAACAGAAATATGGAACAGTTTTGCAGAGGAATAGTTTTGTGCTATTTTCTCTCCACTTTTTCAAAGAGCTCCATGACATTTTAGCTGCATAACTCCATATTAGTGATTTTTTATCATATTTTGAAAAGTTTCCCATTTTATTAGAGTGTAGGGGCTCTCGCTCAATCAGTCAGTATGATTGCCATTCAACTAGCATTCAAGCATCAAAAAACACCAAGTACATATTTGCTGTTTGCATATTAGCAATATCAAACAATTCAGATGTGTCTGCAATATTTTGTATTCCACATGCTACTAGCCTTCATCATGATTTGGATTATTTAGAAAGTAGATCTACAAGACTTTCCCCCTCCCTTTTCATTTAACAGTTTAAAATAACACTGAACGCCTTCAGCCACTGATTGAGAGCTTTGCGCTTTGTTCATTGTGGACTTGAACTATTGCTTGCAGACAGACATCACCCTTTTTTTTTGTAGAAGTATTTTCAGATCCTAAGCATTTTGCAGAAAAATTGGATCAAGAGTATATTACCCCTCATATTTTCTTTTCTTTTTAAATAAAGAATTCCATCATTCAGGCAGAGAACAGATGCTATACCTCGTGATTTCAGTGACCAGATACCTCAACCCTCATTCGTCCTGGGCTGCAAGTTTGGCAACTGAGGAATTTATCCATTTTCTTCTCTGAGCCTCATGCATCCTACCCATCTCTGGGCCTCTGCAATACCTGGGCTCACTTTGTCAGCATTTTCAAAGGTCTTTGGAAGAACACTTATAGCTTTCTGCCTCTATATATGATCCCTCAATCGTCTGTTCCACTACAAGATGGAAAGACGACTTTGGGGCCGCTTTTTGTCACCTACATATATCTAATGAAATACCTGATGCAAAGGAACTGGGCCAGATATCAGGCACTCATCTGAGAAGCCTGCAAGAGTTTTGGACTGCAGTCCTCTGCTGGGATCCAAAAGCATCCAGAGGAGCCTGAGGAAAAAAATATCTGCCAAAAGAGCTGTAAGCAATTTTTCTCTTTGTCTTAGCTGGGGTATGTGCTGGACCCTGGTTACAACTGGCCCTAGCTACTCCTCTTCCTCTCTCTTCTCCTCTTCTCTCTTCTCCTCTCCTTTCCTCTCCTCTCCTCTGCCCTCTTCTCCTCTTCTCTCTTCCCCTCTCCTCCCCTCTCCTCTCCCCTCTATTCACCAGCAGCGTAAGAACTATTGCCTCACCTTAGGGAGGCCTCCTGCTCCAGCAGCATGCACGGAAGACTGGGGCATGTTCCCATGCTGTTGGGTCACATCCCCATGCTGTTGGGTCACCTGCATCCTGGAGCAGATCCAAGTCCAGATTTACTATGGGAAATTCCAACTTTCCCTCCAGCCATGTATATAGGCCATATATAACCCATATATAGACATACTTTGGGCAGAATTCTCAGTGGAATTTTTGCTTGGAATTTAAAGCATGTAAAGAGAGTGTGGTTTAAATACTCTGTGGGCTAAAACTGGGTCTATCCTTTGGGGTAGGATACTTGTCATCCAGCTTGTGATAGCAAATATCATTCTAATTGTTTCTGAAATGTTTTCTGTAACTTCTCAGTACATAATCAATTAAGGGGAAAAAGAGAAAAATCATGTTGTCAAAAAGTGAAGTTTTAAACTCTACTTTTGGACAATCACATATGAAAGGCTGTTTGGCTGAAATCGAAATTTCTGCTCTAAGACAATGAAAAATCTTTGGGAGGCTTAAAATGTGGTCCTGTGTTCAGACATCCTCTGTCATATGTATGGGGCAAACTCATTACACTATTGAAAATTATCTTGGGGAAAAAAAGAGTGTGTTAAAGCCAAATCTGGCATAAGGAGTGGTCATCATCATGGTGGTAGGGAATGCCTATATCCAGATTTGAGATCAGCTCTTCTAAGATACTTTGAACTTTTCCCTTCATTTGGCAGATGTTTTAGGAGGATCCTGACAGTAGAGAGGAGCCATAAACCTGTCACCATAAAACATCGTATCTCTGGAGAGGAGAACATAAAAATACTCTAATTTCTGGGAAAGAATGAAAAAGAGGGTTTTTAGTTGCTCCCATTGCAAACAACACCGTGTCCCAGCACACTCCGATGATTAATGCACTCAGGCAGTTTACAGTAAATCTTGGATGTGTTAGAGGAAGGAGATACTTGGCCTCGCTCGGCACTCTCTTGTCAAACATAACTCCCATTGAAATGGGAGACTGTTTTGCTTTCTAAAGTTCATATGAGGAAACAGGTAAAAGGCAAGTCTGGGGACAACGGAGACCGCAGACCTCCTGAGCCCCTCCGTAGGCTCTGGAAGTCAAGAAGGGACATTTGGTGTTCCCCCTCAGCTTCTCTTTTAGGTCCCAGCCAGGAGGATCAATCCTGTAGAGCCAAAAAGAAGGGAAATGACAAGAAAACAACTAAATTTGTGATACATGGGAATGTGAAGAAGAAATCATCTACAGGAAGCACTCAAGCCCCGTAATCTAGGCAAGCAAATCAGATTTAGGAAACTCTGTTAGCCGTTGTCTGGATGAGCTATTGAGGTCCAAAAGAAATAAGAACAAGCTGAATACAGAACTCTGGTGCTTAAGCCAACCGAGTCCCATTATAGAATAGCTGAAAACTGTACTTAGTGTCTCCTTCTGGATGGTGAAGACCTGTCTGCCATGTACTAGGATGCGAAACCGAGCGTTTGCCTGTCCAGATCTCCTGAACAGATCAGTACACTGTAAACATGTCCAACACACCAGGCTCTGGGTGAAACATGGCCACCAGACAGGGCATGGAACAGGATGTTTCCCTTTATCTGACTTCAAACGAATGTCCAGATGGCTAAAGCACTCTCATTGCTGATGTGAACGTACATCTCGCAGGGAAAGTTGCTGAACATCAAGTTACCGAGGCACACGGGTGCTCTCAGCCCATGCTGCAGAAGGTGCTTCTCTTTTCATAAAGCTCAGAAGGGGGTTTGGAGAACAAAGAAAGATGAGCGTGATTCTCCAGACTAAGGGTTAAGGGGTGAGAAATCCTGCCCTGGTGATTATTTTGATATTTATATTAATTCACAATGGATGAAATAGAGAAATATCGACTACAGTTTCAATCACCACTACCAAAACGATCACTACCTGTGGCCATATTTCTCAGGACAGGAACTTCTCTCTTAGATTTTAATCAGTTATCTTGAGCACAAGACCATACCTCTTTCAAAACTCCTGTATTTTTAGATGTTTATAAATATAAAAATACACTTAACTCTTTAATATCGACTTCATTGAAGATTTAAGTTGCATTGTTAGTTGAACTTGGTCCTTGGGAACCATGTTGGTTCTAGCAGAATAACATTATTGCCAGGTACATACCTCACATAATTCACATGCAGCCCAAGGCTGACATACAAGAAGTCTGTCAGGCAATTCATTAAAAAAAAAAAAAAAAAAGATAAACCACAAAATAGATCTGTAAGTGATTAACCAAAAAAAAAAAAAAAGAGAGCTCAAATCAGGTACACTATTCACTTTGAAAGTAATATTCTCTATGTCAGTAGCTAGAAACTACAGAGTAGATACACTGTGTAGCAGAAAGAAGTAAAAAGACATGTAAGATGCCCGTACATGAACTATGCTTAATTTACATATACAACAACTTTTAGTACATTCCTTGTTTGGACTGTTGGATGCAGCAACAAATTTGCAAATGCAGCATCTTGCTAATCCTTGTGTGAAAGCAGGAGCAGAACTATATTATTTACTATTCACAAATCTGTACATTTACAGGACTCCCATACTGTAAATAACCAGAAGTAAACAGAAGATTAATCCTGTATCTGGGTGCTTTCACTACTAAATCAGATATTCAACTTCACCCGTGAGCAGCAGTTACTGGAAGGCACTATGTTCTGCTGAAGCTTGCTAGCTTTTGCGTGGTTTTCTGCAACCCCAAACCCCAGTGCACGCAGACCGTGCACTGCAGGGCTGGGGCTCACTTGTTTGTCAAAACAGGAAATCCAAGAGTAAAATGTGTTTCTCCTGCTCTGACATATTAGTAGTATCTCACATTTTTTTTTCACAAGACATTCTTGTAAAATATACTTTACAGCGTATTGGGCCTGATTCCCATTTATAAGGCAGCTCCTTTAAACACCCATCCAGGATCAGAAAGTCACTTCAAAGCCTCTTTTTGTTTAGAAAAATGATGCAGATCACTGTGAAAATATGGAATAAAGCCCTTATCTTTCCTGGTCTCCATTTAACCTATAATAGTGTGGTACAAATCCTTGCTTGCCAATGCCAGTATGTTACCCACAAGAAGGGAACTATTTTATCTCCAAAAGAGGACTTAGATATCTATCAGCAGACTCTCCAGAATATCCTTTGTAATTTAATTCAAACAGAGCTAGAGAGGGATTAACAGCTAAACTCAAGTACTCTAAAGATGCTTTAAATGATCCCCACATGCTTTCTCTGATGTCTTCATAGGCACTCTGCCTCTCAGAGTCACCATCTGGCATCTCTTCATTCCCCCTCTTGTTTTTCTCACCTTTTTTTGTTGCCATTTTTAGCTATGGGTAGAAAAGAGAAATAGTTTTCCTTTTACACCTGTCAAGTTGATTTAGCACTGCCTGGTGACTGCACGAAGAATAAAACACATTGCTCCCCTCTCATGGTGCTCCAGCCCTTCCAGCACTGAGCAGACACAGAGCGTACCCTGTTCTTCCCCACACCAGGATGATAAAATCACAGGGGAATGGAATCATAAATTCTCCTTTTGTTGTGTACCAGGAAATTAGAAAGGTGTTTGCATCAGAAGTAATGTATTAATATTGCAGTGTATTTTACTAATGGTTAGGTGTTTTTCGTTACTTGATGACATATGCAAAAACCCCACCAAACACTTCTTGAAGTCAACAGAAATAGCCAGAGAAAGGCTTCCAGAGGAGCTAGGCAAGCCCCTGAAAGAGGTGGCTGTGGTGCTCAGTGATCAGCATCATCTGTGGCTCAGGAAAAGAAATCCCCATCAGGAAAATAATCAGACCGCAGCAGTGTTAGAGACCCATCTTGGGGCTGGCCACAGTGTCCTCTAACCACCTTTCTTCCATTGTCCGTGCACTTTATTCTTGTCAGGGCAGGGATAGGGTGTTCAGGCAGGTTACTGAGAGTAACTTCTGCATCGGAGATGTAACTGCACAGATAGGATGGCCATGACCGTCTCTGAATGAAGTCCCATGCAAAACCGAAGGAAACTCGAATGCTGTCTTTGGTTCCTGACCTAATGAATTAAATAGGACCAGACTGTCCGTTAAGGTAGCTCCCAGAGACAGAAAGATTAAAGGTGATTGCCTGTTTCTAACATAAGTGATTATTCCTATCACCTCTGTTTTCTCTTGGTGAATGTCTGTTTGAGCTGAGTAAAGGCTGTGGAGTGTTTTGCATGTGTGATCACCGGCTTTTAAAAGGCGAATAATTTTGGCTACATCAGAGCTTTGCTTGTTCCCGTTTTCCTTGAGTACCCAGAAAACTAGTGTTAAAGACACATATTTATATGTTCATTTCAAAAAGCCTTGCTTTATAAAACAAGCAGTACCACAAGACATAACCTCACCAGAGGCCTGACAAGAAGCCCAGATCTGATGCATCCTTTGCATAATAATAACACAAGCACAAGCAACCACTATGTGTGAATATGACAAGCAAAACTCAACTCTGTACCCAGACAACAAATCTTCTGGTAGTCTGTTTTTTACATAGACAATGAATTGGGCAAGGCTCAGAAATCCCAAGAGAAGGCTCAGATGTTGAAAATTCAAGAAATTGCTTCTTCTCCACCATACCTTCTACTACTTCATCTTTTCGACAGATTCTAAGTTCACATAGCTGACAGAAATCTTCATTCCAAAAGCAAAAGAAATAAGTGAAATTTGATTGTGAACCATTGGATTGACCTGTCTAGCCAGCTCACTGAACAGAGAATAACATTAAAAACCAAGAATAATTCCAACAATAAGTGACTTGTAATAAGCTGGCATTTCAGAAACAAGTCTAGACTCAGGTTCATACTGTTAAAATCTATTCAATGAAACTGTCCTTTTTTTCAAAGAGGTATTTTTCTCACTTTAAAAATTAGTTTGAATTCAGAGAAGGCTGCTAGGAGAATTATCGTAGAAAACGTTTTTCTCTAGCATAATCAAATGTGTTTATTCTGATTTTTTTTCCTCATGTTACATTATTCATTGAAGCCAGGGGTAAGGAAAGATGCTAATGAAAAAGGTTTGGCCAATTTTAGGGCATTGCTCATTATTCATTCTTAGTCATCCTTTGTCCTCTTTTGTTGTGACACTCTTTAAAGGATGGGCTTTTAAATGGAATGGATACGTTACATTTCTAAATTCTACATATTTGTAGAAGTGCTGAGGAGTAAATAGAAGCTGGTAGATGAAAGAAAGCTCATTAAAAGCCACATGTTTTCGTCTTTGCTTGTCACATCTGGCAATTAGGATGTGATACAGGTCATATTAAAATTCATAGGATATGCTCCTAGGGTCAATGAATTCATTTGTAAAAGTTGCTAGAGTTGCTAATATAAGAAGTTTAAGCAAAAGCTTTAAAATTACAATCTACATTCTAGGTCACAGGAGTGCTCCACTTTCTCTGGGCTTCTCAGGAATGGAAGCCAGCTACAAGGTTTAAGAGAGAAGATACCAATGGACTAGAAACCAGCAGCGCTGATAATTACCCAGCATATGGGTAATTCTGTGCTTGTTTCTTCTTAGTTCCTCTATGAGTCATTTATCACTGAATAGCCTTCACTTAAATACCAGCCCATGTCCGCAGTCATCCCCAACCTTCATTTTACCCTCTGATGCCATTCCCTAACCCAAAAGCCTGTTTCCTGTTACCCCTAAACCTCATTTGTATTTCGAGCTCCTGCCCCGTTTCCCCTCACGCCTTCCCTCTGAGCTCCCTGACGCTACCAAAAGCCATCGCTGGCTTGGCTCCCCGCCGGACCCACGCCAGTCGCCTGCTCTGTCTGGCTTTTGGCCCTTGCGCTCCACTCAGAGGCACCTTGCCAATGCTTCTAATAATTTCCTCCTAGGCAGAGCATCTTCAACGTGCCAGCAAAGTTCAACACGCTGGACTTCAAATGTCTTTGGAAAACTTTGACTTAGATGACTCCCTTCGCTCCTAGTCTTCCTCCTAACTCTCTAGGTACGCCTTCAGCCTGCCTGTGTCTTTTCAATCTCCCACCTTTCCATCTTTGCTTTAGCTAATCCCATCCAAACCCACAATTTTGGTAAGCCATGCTGGTTCACAGGCTACCTTTTCCTTCTATGTTTCCTTCTGTTCTAACTGGAAACCTAGTGTATCTTGGTGACCTCTTCTTAAGTGCTTTCAGCTATGAATTCAATGCCTTATATATCACTCTCTATCTTCTTTCTAGTGACCAAATTCACCACTCAAATGCCAGTAACACAATAAACTTGACATGTTTAACTTTGCACTCTCTTCAGGTCTTCATCACCATTTTGTAACAAAATCTTTCTAGTTTTTCCTGAGTAATGTCTCTATGTTTCAGCTTTTCCTCCTTATTCACTCATCGATCTCTCTCCAAGCCTTCATTATCTCATAACTTGATAAACGCCTCAATTAATGTACTACCAGTCTATTCTTATACATTCAAATTCTTTCTGCAAGATAATTTTCATGGTTGCTTGCATTGGCTATTTTATCTTCTTTTTGCCTTCCCTCACTGATTCCTCCTCACTGGTCCAATGAGATCCTCACCCATCCAAGAGATTCCTGTGCCCTACATAAATTAAAAAAAAACACAAATCAAAAGTCTTAAGAATTACATTGTTCAACAGGTGGCAACGTTACATAAAAATAAACAACTATGGGGCAAGTAAGCAGTGATGCATCCAAAGAGTTTCATCAAGCAACAGATAAGACAAGAGAAAGGAAATCATGACACAGACACATACGTTGGATTGCACAGAGATCAAACACTGGAAGACGTGTGAAATACAAAATAAATGTGCACTAAAACCCTTTCTGAGCACTGCCATATAAATAAATATCCTTTCTTTTCTAAAGGCAGTCAGAATTGAGACATGGCCGGAGCAAGAACTACTATAACAAGTATAAGTTTTGTAAATCAAATCAAAATCATTACAGATTTAATTGTGGCAGATTTGGGCACAATAGGATTGACAGTGGGAACTGTAGAGTCATGACCCAGAACGATGTGCAACACTGAGCGGTGTTCATGGGGACCTCAGCCCCATAAACATCTCACTGTATGCAGACAGACCCCCAAAGCATTTGTAGAGGTCTGCCCCACAGATGGTAGCTGAGACAGCATATATTGAACTCTATTAAAGGCCTCATAAAAGAAAAACATTGACGTTAACAAGACTCTTTCCACTGATTTGAATGGGCTTTGGCTAGAGGCCTAAACAAACAAGGATGGAATTAGAAAATGGAAATATGTGTATATAGAAACCTGTCAATCCGACTGTTTACCTTCCAAGGATGACCTAGTACCACTTCATTTATGAGTCATTTAAAGGGCAAGGAGACAGACTGATATTTTTAACTGTTATCTGAATCAAGTATTTGCAAATATTGATTCTAATAATACTTTAAAAAAAAAAAAAAAAAAACAAAAAAACATTGCAACCCCACTGGCATCAATAGCATGTCTTTCTACATTAATATTTCACAGATTGAAAATACCTATATTCTCACCACCTTCAGTAATTAGCTTACATAAATCGAGTCCGTGTCATCTGTTATGTGCCATGTCCTTCAGACCGCTATGTTTGATTTCAACTTTGATTCAAAGCTAGGGCTGATCAATACCAGCTGCTCAGCCAAAGGGCAGATCACACGTTCCCGTTCCTCTGCTTTCTTCATCTCTGCTCCCAGCCAGGCTATTGTTTGTTACAATTAATTAATCCCACATGCCTGGCTGCCAGTGAGCCTCACAAAAAGCAAATTTTTGTATTTACTGCATGTCCTATAAATTAATTCCAGTTCTGGATATATGTATAAACACATAGATGTATACATATATACACAACACACGTATTTACACAGCCAGATTTATAGGTACTATTCATGGATATCTGTTCGGCAACTGCTATTATTTCCAGCTGTCCTCTTAACAGGCCAAATGCAAGAAATTATAGGTATGTATTTTTTGGCACCTCAGTGAGGGGCCAGATTTTCAAATCTTCATTTCAAACCGAATCCCGGTGACATGGCACTAAGCATTGGAGTCACTGCACTGGCAGGACCTGGCCCTTACCTGCCTTTTGGAGAGGAGAAAGGAGAAATTTCAAATATTATAGCCAGAACTTTTAACCCCGTCTGCAGTTAAAATTGCCTGACACTTCCTGCTAAAAACCTCCTGTTTTCACTTACCTCTTTAACAAATGGTAATCATTCTGTTTGCTGGGTGGTTGCCTTAGGGCTTATTATAACTATTTCAGTTAAAATAGTTCAGCTGCTCCTGAGAAAATACACTGCATTTTCCCATATTAAAGTAAGTTTAACAGCCAGTTTGTTGAGTTGGTGTCAAGTCTCCATGCACTGGAGCAAGGAGCTAAAGTTTGGTGGAGGAGATCAGTTGTTTGTTGTACCTCTCGCTATTTTTTTAAAAGCTCATAGGCTTTAAAATCCTGTATTGCACACGGCTGGTGAAAGTTTGGAAGCTCAGCTGTGTCAAAAGAGCATGTGCCTGCTTGTGGAAGCAGGGACTGAGCTATTTCCAGCTCCTTTTGGTAGTGCATCACGAGCCTCTCCCGTGCTCCCCTTGACCTCGTGCTTGGCCATGCCGAGGAAGAGGAGGAGGCTGCATTCATGCAGGAGAATGCATTCATTCACCTGACTGAATGCAGAAATAAAATGAGTCCCTGGACTCAGAGAGTCAGGTAGGGTGGGAAGTAAAAAGCAGTAAATTAGAAGACGAATCTCGCACAAGTCAATTGTTTGGCACACAACGGAGTGTTCTCTGGGGAAGGTTTGAGGAGGTCTTTTTTTCCCTTTCTAATTCCATAATTTCCTGCATAGAAAAATGAATGTGATTCCATTTGTAAAATCAAGCATTCTTAAGAAATGACTGAATTCAGAATGCCTGTAAGACCTCAGTATGTTCCCTGGTAGGTCAGCAGTGTAATATAGTTTGAATTTTGTACTGCTGTGTCTACAGTGCATAAACCAAACCAGTTTTGGAAGGGATGACTGCTCCACAACGATGGAGGTAGTTATTGGCACAGCTGCTGCCTTCTCTGCACCTGTAAGGTGCTCAGTGCAGTGGGTGGGGAACAAGAAGATGCCTGTCTGTAAAGACAACTTTGCCAATGACACCAAGCTGTGTGGTGCAGTTGACACTCTGGAGGGAAGGGAAGCCATCCAGAGGGACCTGGACAGGCCTGAGAGGTGGGCCCGTGCGAACATCGTGAAGTCTAGCAAGGCCAAATACAAGGTCCTGCATGTGGGTCGGGGCAATCCAAAGCACAAATACAGGCTCGGTGGAGAATGGATTGAGAAAAGAAGGACTTGGGAGTGTTGTGGTTGACAAGAAGCTCAACATGACCCAGCAATGTGTGCTTGCAGCCCAGAAAGCCAACTGTGTCCTGGGCTGCATCCAGAGAAGCATGGCCAGCAGGTCGAGGGAGGTGATTCTCCCTCTCTACTCCCCTCTCGTGAGACCCTTCCTGGAGTACTGCGTTCAGCTCTGGGGCACCCCAACATAAGAAGGACATGGACCTGTTGGAGCAAGTCCAGAGGAGGGCCATGAAGATGATCAGAGGGCTGGAGCACCTCTCCTGTGAAGACAGGCTGAGAGAGTTGGGGTTGGAGCCTGGAGAAGAGAAGGCTCTGGGCAGACATGATAGCAGCCTTCCAGCACCTGATGGGGGCCTACAAGAAAGCTGGAGAGGGACTTTTTACAAGGGCATGAGTGACGGGACAAGGGTCCTTCGACTGAAAGAGGGTAGATTTAAATTAGACATAAGGAATAAATTCTTCACTATGAGGGTGCTGAGGCACTGGAACAGGTTGCCCAGAGAAGCTGTGGATGCCCCATCCCTGGAAATGTTCAAGACCAGGTTGGATGGGGCTTTGAGCAGTCGGGTCTAGTGGAAGGTGTTCCTCACCACGGCAGGGGGGTGGAACTAGATGATCTTTAAGGTCCCTTCCAACCCAAACCATTCTATGATTCTATAAGTGAACATTGCCCTCACAGATTGGATGCTATACTCATCGCTGTAATGGTGCCCAGTGTTTAGTAGACTATGTGTGAAGCCATGGTGCCAGAGAAATTGAGAAAAACCCAACTGGGAATGTGAAAGCAGAGATGAATTACAGAACATCCCACTACAGGCTGCAAATCTGCATTGTCTCCACCACACTGAAGAAGAAAAAACCTGGTACCTCATTAGGTAGTTTTAAAATCCACGTGTTGCCCATGGTTAGATAATAAACCTAATAAGCCAGGCAGTACCATCTGCCTGGGAAGCTGCTGCCTAGCTGCTGGCCCTTGATGGAGTCAAGGGCACAGACATCTCGTGTCCCTGCTCCCCCAGACAAGGTATATTTGCTGTCATCCGTGATTTCAGCCTTGAGTTACACCAGCAATCCCGACTGCCTGTCCCACAAACAGTTTTCCAGAAATGGTATTTTCTTATCACTACTAATTATTATAAAAGCTCAGATCTTTGCTAATCAAAGGCTAATTAATTTCTGTTAGTGTTAACATGAAATAGAAAATACTTTGTTTACTATCTGCTAGATGTAACAGGGAAAAGTTAATGTCACTACAACCCTTGATCCTCTGTTTTGCTGTATTGCATCTATTAATGGCTCTAAATCGCAAACTTTGTGCCATATGCTCCAGCTGTTAACATTAAAAGTTTCCTTCTGAAGTAAAGGGGAGTTCAGCTGTAGGGAAGTAGCATTTGACCCCAAATTTTACAACTCTCAAATTCATCACATGGGCCAAACTCACTCCTAAGTGTCCCAAACCAGTAAAGTACCTACCATGCATTCGGGAAACACAGAACGGAATTACTCTTCTTTCAGGGTGGTGCAATTAGGTCTTAATGGGAACAACTGGATGGTACAAGCTGATCAAGATTCTGCAAACTTTAATAATTGCATATTTTCATCCAATCAAATGCAGAAAATAGCAAATGGAATTACGGGTGACCTTTTTTATTATAAGGCATTTTTGTTGCTGTTTAATTTCTTTATTTTACAGGTCAATAATTAAATTGAGCTTGTTATGGCTTAGTCTTTTGCAGGAAGATCTTTGTTTACATACCTTCCTCTGGAGGGCTTTAAAGTAAAATCCCAAAGAAATTCACAGGTTTATAAGTAAAATTAATTCAGGAACCTGTCTTAGATTAAAATGACAAGGGATAAAGTAAGGTGTCATCATATACAGCTTTTACTATGGAATCTGTCTCTCTTCTTTTGCTTATAGAATAGCAGCTTTAACAGCAAGCCTGTTGTCAAGTGTAATTAAGAAGGAAAAGTCCATATACCAGCTAGAGTGCAGCATAATTAGTACATTACCACTCTGAAATCTCTTTAGTTGGTGAGGAAAGGGTTAAAAAGCCTACAAAAGTTCTGTAGCTCTCTTCTGTGGGATATTAAAAATTAATGTGTTGTCATCATCATCACCACGAGCGCATTTATTGTTATTATTACCAAGACTGCCATTAAGTGGATATTCATTAATGCTAAAAGTCACAGTCAGCATGAGATTCAGCAGACTCCAAGTTCTGGAGGAGGAGGCGGAAAGTTACCTGGTGGAGTTTCAAGAATGGATTTTCCTTTTTTGTTGCCTTTCTTCGGTTTTAACTCTTTCCTGCTCGGTTTGAACCCTGGGTGCTCCTCTGTCTCTGCAGCACGGATAGGTCCTTCCTCTCCAGGTTGCTCCGTGAAAGGAAAAAACTCTTCACCGGGATATGGAAAGGAATAATAATGATCCCTGTTGCTAATCTCCTGCAGGTAATAATCCTGATCCTCCATGGGTACAGCCCGGGACACATCCCCCAGCAATGCCAGCCCAAAGGCGCAGAGAGCGAGGCAGAGTTGAGAAGAACATGAGCTTTTCTTCCTAAGGGCAATCATTATCGTCTGCTATTGCAGAAATCTCCTCTGCAAGTCCCAGAACTTTATTTGGAAACGGGGAAAACAGAGAGCCTTGGCAGCTGGCAACCCCCCCGCCAGGAGACGCAGAGCCTGAAGGAGCCTGCCTGCGAAAAGTGCCTCCGCTTTGGGCTAGTTTTGGAAAAGTTGCGAGGAGCGCAGCGGGACGGAGGGCTGTGGAGGGAGGGGGCAGGACGGGGATGCATGTGATCGTCGGGCTCACCAGCCAGACAGACGGACAAAGCGCTCCGCTCCGCCGGCGTTTGGCAGGTGGGATCTCCAGCGCGGTTAGCTCCCTGCTTTTCCTCTCCTGCCTTTCTTTTTTTTTGTTGTTGTTGTTGTTGCTGCTGCTTTCTTCCAAAAAAGAGTTACCAGACACTTTCAGCTAAATCCCCTAACAGTTTCTTTAGTCTTCCCGCACGCCGCTAATCCAAGAGAGCATTTATTGAAAGAAAAGTAAACTTGGCAGCCAGCCTGTGTACAAAAGTGCTTCCCTCCCCCGGGAGATGCTCTGCAGATGCGGGTGGGCACACAGAGCCGGGAACGAAGCTCTGCCTGCGTCTGGCAGGGTTCATCTGCCTGTACGTTGACCCTGGGCATACATGAAGATACGTGTGATGTGGGTCTATGGCAAATAATCCTCATTCCATATATGTTGTGCTCTATTCCCTTTCATGTTTTCTTTTTTTTTAGCTTTTACAAATGTAGGATCGCTCCCCAGCACCGATCTCAGCCCCTCTTGTTAATATTAGTTTATACATATATAATTTATGTATAGTTTATATATAATTTGTATTAGTTTATATATTTTTAATATATATAAAATATATATTAGTTATATATAACAAAAATAACACATAGCATGGGCCAATTTGTAAGAGGCTTCTCCTAGGGTATATGGCAGCTCCCTGGACCCAGCCCAGCTGAAAACCGGGAAGGACATGTTTCATCAGTGGCCCTTTTTCTTGCTCTTTTTGGAATGATCCTGACTTTTGTTCTCTCTGAAACATCTTCTAAACAGATTAGGATGTATTGTGCTAGCAGTTGCACACATGCAACCCAGTGTCATCAATGGAATCAATTTGTCTGAGAATAAAATCTTATCTTTCATCTTTTTCATACCTCTAAAATAACCCTCAGTGCTGAAGGAAATGTGCAGCGGTTGGCTCGCATGAAATATGAATTCTTGCTCCCATGCTGAAAATACCAGCTTATATTTTCATCCTGTATATTGTATTTCTTGCCATTGTCCAGTCAGCTAGGAGAAAGTATTACATCTGTTACCCCACTCTTTATTCTGCCTTTGCAATCACATTTCATGTGTGTCTCTCATAACTTTAATACCATAATAAGCACAATTTCATACGTCAGTACCTATATCTTTTGGTATATTTGGTTTCCAGACTGTGGGTGATCCAGTTGCATATATTTAGTGATCATCCTTGCTTCCTTAGTCACTATCTCGAAAGCAATTTAGTGATTATATTTTGTCTGTTGTCCTTCCTTTTAGACAAATTAAAATATGTTTTCACTAGCAATTCTATTTTCATTCTTCAGTTTTACATTTTTATAAATATGAAAACTATGACTTTTTCTATTTTAAAGATAGGAATTTTCATTTTCTAAAACTAGAATAAAAGATACTTTGCTTTTTCACCGCTTTATTGAATTAGAATTAATAAAAAAAAAATCCTTTGATGGAAAACTGCTTCCCATCAACCTTTTCAGACAGTTTTACCTGGAATAGATGGCTTTGTCACCTTTGGCCCAGAGTGCGCAGTGACTGGGTGCAGTGTGGGAGCTAAGACCCACGGGATGTGGTGTGTGAAGCAGACTGCTTGTTCTCCTTATTCTGTGGCAGGCTGAATATCCTGGATATCCCGTCTTAGCGATTTCACAGATGTTCTTACTTTGTTTTCCCTTTCCAAAGTATCCAGTCCTCTCCTCCCTCGGTCCTAACTTCTGAGGGCAGAGCACAAGCTACAGAAAATGTGTATAATTTTGTTACCATTTGCAGCACAGTCACTCTTTCGCAAATATTGTGGACATTCACATACCTGGAGAAGTAATAGAAAAATAGACTTTTCCATGACATCATTAATGACCTATTTTTTCAGTAACTAAATGAGCTTTAGCTGCAAAATATTGTTTAATTCATTGCAGTGTCTGAAGAAGGATACATAAAAACAGAAGAGGATTTACATTTCCAAGCATAACAAGAAGTATTTTCATAAAATATAGAGTCGAGTGTACGTTAATTAAAGACCTGAGGAATGTGATTTGGGGGAATTTTACATTATTTGCTTTTGGCAACTTTACATGTGTACATTTCAATGATGTATGTATGTATGTAAACATCATGTATTTTCTTTCACATACAACAGTCTGGTTCTATAAAATAGTACTCTGTCTATAAAGAGACAACTGGGGGAGGGTTAATTTATCCTATATATTATAACAATGTGTCATGTTGGATTTGGATCTCTTTAATAGGTGAGTACGCATAGTAGCTGTATATAAGTTGATGCATGACTATAGCTGCCTACAGTATACTAGCAAAAATCTTCTCCTGCCAATATCAGACTTCTACTTATTTAATATATGTAAAAAAATACATTTAAGTGACACAAATATCCACCCAAATGTTACCCAGATCACCCACCACAATACCTTATTATCCATGTACCCAACAACTCATTGCTGTATGTTTATGTTGTTTAAGTGAAGTGCCGGTGGTAAAATTAAGGGCCAAATCAGGTACCAGCAGTTTTGTTTCATGCTTTCATCTCGCCCCTAATAATTTCTGAAGTCGCTGGCAGATTACCAGCAAATTCATCAAAGCAGTGAAGATCTCGGTGAAGTTTCTATGCGTAGCAGTTAGCTGAGAGTCCCTGCAAGGGCTTCCCCACCAAGTGATCTGAGGAGAAAGGTCACCACAGGAGCTTGCACATTGCTGGAAAGAGGAGAAGTCATGCCCGAGCGTGCCCCTGGGGACACCCAAGCCCGCAGAGAAGCTTGGTGAAGAATTTGCGGTCAGCCACGAGGACCTACCCAAGCAGGACACAAGGAGCAATGGGTTTGCTTGCACATTTCCACTTCTGCACGTTAGAACTTTGCACATAAAGAATATCATTCGTACCCACTCCCGCACCTCCTGCTCTCTCTTTTCGCTCCATGTGTGCTTACCTTAAGAAAGATTTATTCACCCAAACATACCTATCAATATCTATTCCTGGCTCTCAACCTGTGTTAATAAGCAGCTCCCCTATATTTCTTTCTCTTGAATTTTAATACTTTCTGTGGGTGAGCATACGGATGCACTGCTGCCCCTTCCAGACCCTCCTCTGCTTTTGGGGTGTGCATGCATCCAGCCTGCTGGAACCACACAAAAGTTTGTATCTGGGCAGAATTTTGGTCTTCCTCGCCATAAGATGTTTTTACCATTTTTTTCTCTCAGTCAGCATCCTAGTAACATACAACTTACAGGAAAGGAGATGTTTTTTCTTCTTAGAGTGGCACAGGAGTATTAAGTTCACTGAAGGCTCAGATGTTTTTGGCCTAAGGGCTGTTCCTTATTTTTGCCTGTGAAGTATCACAATAGCTTTTAAAAACTTGCAGTTGATGTGGAAGAGATAAAACAAACTAATATTTTTGTAGAACAACTGTAACTTGCGTTATCCTCCCCTCCTGGACCGATGCCAGCGATAATGTGTAAGTCATTCTACACTTTGCTTTAAATCTTTGTCCTGCTGAAGTGAAACACAACATGCTGTTAGCTGCTAACGAGCAGGGCTTTCCCCCTCTGTTCCCAAGAAGTATTTATTTGAAAGATGATGGTTTACCCTCTAAGCTGAGTTAACTCTTCTCAAGCCGTGTATTTTGAGCCAGTTTCAACAACACCCCTGGAAAAAGAGGCACTCCCAGCTCCCCCTCGCCCTTTGCCGCAGGCAAAAACTTGTCTTTAGCTGGACCAGTCCCCGTGTCACCCCCGAGCTGGAGATGCTCGGGTGCCAGCAGCGGGAGGGCACGCGTGAGCCACCCTTTCCTGCCTTTTCTATGCCTTGAGATGGTGTTTCCCAGCTCTTATTTCACATATACCATTTTATTTTGACAATATATGGCTTTAGTGGCACTAGTGGTTTCTGTTTGGGAGAACTGGCCTCTACGTGTTACACTCTTCCACTCCCACCTCTGCATCCTTATTTCTCCCTATCTGGTTGTGAACAACTGTAACTTCACAAAGTTCAGATTCAGGAATGCATTTTTACTGGAGAGAGTTGTATGTGTAAGCCCTGTCCTAGTTCAAGACCTTAATTTGTATTTATACTACACAATCAATGATCGCACGTTGATGTTTAATTCAACTTCAAACTGCTTGGTGACTCCTGCAGCTTCTCCTTTGGAATATGCACATCATTTTTTAATTGGAGAAAAGCTCTGTGGTTGGAAAGAAAAGATGAAGAAATAGGCTTCCCTCTCTCATTGCCATTCCACGGTAACTTTCTGAGGTAGCACATAAGGTTTCTATATGCCTTGGCAACAAAAAAACACTAAAAATAACTTTCCTTCCAAACACCAGTAAAGTTTCTGCTCCTTTGTACTTCAGATCTGTAGTAAATCATGGAGCCCAGAATGGAGCAAGAAAACAGAATTACACTTTTTAAACCGTCATTTTCTTTTCCCCATAAAGCATTTACCTCTGCTGTCAACAAGGTCAAACCATCTCAGAGGAAATGGAAACCTAAAACTGACATCAGGAAATACAAAGTAAACTGCATTTAACATTTATGCATCTCTCAGATGCCTGTTTCTTACATATGTAACAGAGACAGCTACTAGCTAGTTGTCCTTCTGCTTACCTGCATACGCCACATGCATCCCCGGGGTACCCAGGCATTTAAAAGCCTATTTGCACTTGTTGATAAGGCAAATCCTTGAAAGAGTGATTCTTACTGCAAAAATGACTGGAAACAAAAACAAGCTCTCATATGGAGACATTTTACTCATTTTTAAGAGGCATTTAACTTTCAAGGGAATGTCATTATTTTACCAGGTGAGGGATGCCAAAAATACGCGGGATCTTAACATTAGTCTCTGAACATATCAAATAATGATACAAAATATGAGTGAGTCTAAAGAACACCCAGCTGTGCTCCCCTCCCTCACGAGCAGGCTGCTGTTTCCTTTAGGAAAACAGATTTAAAAATAAACAGGTGACATTAATGAAGGCAATTATTTCCTTTAGCAATTGCCTATTTTAACTGGTTAGAAATGCAACATGCATTCTGACTGGGGAAATTAGCCTGGTGTATTCTCTCTAACTTTTCTGGTAAGAACAACATGACCTTCAGATAATCATTCAGCACATTGCCTTTGTGCTTGTGTCTGAAGAAAGAGCTCAGATTGCCATGGAAACAAAAGTTCCTTGTTCTCTTATACTTCCCTGTGCTATGATATCATTTTCACTTTTCTTAGCAAGAAATGGAATTGTGGGCTTTTCATGTTTTGAGCATCCCAAAGTCATCATCTTAGGTGATGGCTCAGTTCGTGGCAGAAATGCTTTGAATGTGGAGCAGACTGCCCCCATCATCATTATTATTTAGGGATATTTAGATCAGATACATCTGCATCAGTTCATTTCCGCTGGAGAAATGAAAAATCTCTATGTTCTCTTCTCCAGAGTTTCTTTACTTCTCCTTCTGTGCTGAACAGATGAGAAGAAACAGCATTTTAAGAAAGACAACATTAACCAGTGGCATAAACAAAACCAAAAAGAATTTCTGGCATTTTTGCAAAGAATGCAATAGTTCCTTTTTTTTTTGACGATGGGAACTACATTTCTTCATGCCCCAGAATGCCTGTAGATTTTAAGTTGACAACACATTGCCCTGGCATTTGGCAGCCACTGCTGGATCAATGCCAGGAGGATTATCACTAGAAAAGGGACTGAAGAGGCTGCCTTGCGTTTAAAAAATCTGTAATGCTAGCAGTACAAAAAGGAGAACTAATAGTATTTTTTTTTAATACTATTTATTTTTGGTTGATTTATCAGCATTTGAAAGACTGGAGGTTTAAAGTAGAGGGGTTTTGCGTTGTTCAAAAATGGGCAAATTTTATGTGCATTTTATTTTAAACATAAAACTGAGCCAGCGTTAGGGCAACAGAGATTACTGGATGACAGCAGTTTTACGGAACAGTTGGAGAAAATGGGACAAAATGCCCCCGCTGTGCACACAGCCGGGCTGCGGGTGATGTGCGGCTGGAACGTCCTTTTCGGTTTACTTGTATGAAAACAGCCACTTCCAGCAAATTCCCATGGACATCATCTACCTGCCAATATTTGAATTTCAAAAAGTAATGACTCTCACATTTCAGTCTGGTATTTCCTGGACCAAAACTGCTGTACATGTGCCATGCGGAGTGTGAGGAGTATGTTTAACACATCGCAGGCAGCAGCAGGGAAACGCAATGTGGAGTTTGTCTGAAACCTACTCAAAGGCCATTTTTTCCTGGGATTTCTTCAAGATCCACAGGCTAAGTGTAGCCTGAGAAGTCATGGACAAAAGTCCGGTGGGAACTGAAGATGACACATAAATGTAGTAGTCCTTGTCGCGCTAAATGCAATAGAGCTGGCAAATGCAACACCATCAGAAAGTAGTCCTTAAAATTTCTGTATTTAAGGATTGCCTTTTGAAGACAGAACAGCAAGGAATTATTCCTTTCAGATTCATGGCTGCGATTCATTTGGGTGAATAAATACGTAATATGATACTTCCATATGATAACTATGCCTCTGCACAGTTTATGTCCAAATCCAGACAGATTCAATGTAATTTAGTGAAGTTTCATTATTTATAGCTAATGTATTTGTTTGAAGGTGGGAAGAGTTGATTTTGTTTGTCTTCATAATCATATTTTCGACAATATGCTTGAAGTACCTTCCATAATGCATTCACTTATGAAAACAGTGAAAATGCAAGAATTTATGGGAAAAAAAGCTCTGAAATGAATTTTCACTTGTCATACAGAAGGCATCAAAGATTCATGTCAGACTTACATTACCGGATATGCCAATATAATTTCACAACTGTGTAATAAACTTGTTTGAACTTGATTTATAGCCATTAAAAAAGGGCTTGTACCAGCCTGTTGGATAAAGCTATTTGAAAGGTGAAGCAACAGGCTCTAAAGACGCGGTGAAGCTTTAAGGCTATGCAGATGTTTACTAATATGTGGCATAACACACATTATAAAGTTCCAGAGGATATTTTTCCATCTCATATCACAAATGCCCAACTGTTTGAAATGCACTAATATATTTGTCCGCATAGGTCCTTGGCACTAATTCTGCCAAGGAAGGGGGATGATGAAAGTTGCCTTGCATTTTTAAATGTATTTCAAGTATTTAGTTTCCAAAAATCATAGAATAGCTTAGGTTGAAAGGGACCTTTGGGAGACCAGCATCTCCCTTTTTAATCCCCTTTGTGTGTTTAAACTACAAGATCTCTAAGAGTTTATTTCTCACAGTGTGGTTGTATATCCTGCTCATTAATGGGATCAACACTGTTAGAGATATTATTGACTTCAGCAGAGTTATATCATAAAGAATATCATTAACATTTGGTTTACTGAGTTTTGGAAATATTGAAACTTAGCCAAATACACCCCATAGTGCAGTTCAGATTGGTTTTGCTTGCTTTGTACTGGTTACGGCAAACACAGTCCAAGTAAAATACCTCAGCTTCACTTGAGGCCAGATAAGCATGTCAGCTGAGTAGGGAGTAATTTCCAGAAGCATCCATCAGGACTTAAACAGCTTATCTCGGAAATAATGATAATAACAATAATAATAATGTTTTTTAAAGGAAATCACTTGTGACTAATAGTAAGAACTGCTGTCTCCTCTGCAACAGTATCCAGACAAGCGAGTTTCTTATTTCTTTCTTACTGCTATAACTGGGTTGATAACAAAACGGGTACAAAGAGATTTCAAAATTCTCCTGGCATTTTTAAGGATGCTGTTACGTGCTGTTATTGCTTATGACCTTCTATTCCTCTCCTGCCCGCGATCCCTAAACCTTTGCCTTGGGATGGGCCTCATCTTCTTTGGCCATGATGTTGTGTGGCATTGACCACAGCGCGTGGGCAGAGAGGCTGAGCCCGGAGGGCTGGCAGAGCACGGACCATGTTGCTTCTCCAGATGGTGAGATGTTACATAGTCAAGCAGGCTCCCCCATCCTTTCAGGGTCACTTTCCCAGATTTTAATACAAATATCGCTACCGAGACCTACCGTCACACTTGTGATTGTGTTCTGCTTCATCGCTCCTTTCTGCTTCTCAGTGGCCACAGTCTCAGGGCTCCATTTCATGGGAAATCTCAGAAGATTTGCAGTGTTTTTGGAATGAGGTCAGCAGACCTGCAAGGCTGGCAACCCGGGGAATGGGACATCCACAGACCTGAGCCTTGAGGTTGGCCTGATATTTATCTAGGCGTAACACCGCACCGTAATTATCTTTTCCATCTAGTTCCACAGGTGATTTGAAGCCGTACTAAATATGATGCTTTTTCTGAATATAAATGAGCACTTTCAAATGCATTGATCATCCGTATTTTATTCACTTCAGACAAAATCCCAGCAGAAACTCACAAGAGGCTCCAGATCATTTGCAGGAACGTTACCAAAGGCCTCTTTGCCAGCAAATGAGGAAAAATGAAAACTTAGCTCCTCTCTCTCCAGAGAATTCCATCATGCACTCACATATTTTGATGACTTAATGCTGATTCACAGCTTTAGGTTTTAAGGGTACTTTACATGTATTTTAAATGAGATTACAGTCATATGAGGTCATGATGTTTTATAAAGTGTAGAAATCACTTGCAAACACTCATCTGAAAACTGTGATTACATCAAAAATGTCACAGCTTTCCTACACATCCGGATAATCTCCAACAAATTCAAACTGCCAAGGGTGTTACAGAAACATCATTTTTCCATCCTTACTCCCTCAAGCCCCAGGGAAGAGAATTTATTTAGTAGGGTCTTTGGAAACGCCTGTCCCGTTATGTTGCACTGTCACCAGGTTGTCTGTCCGCTCGTCTTCCCAGATGTCTGTCCATCTGCAGTGCCCTCGTCACTAGTGGATGCTGGTTTTCATTTGAACTGAATGGAAAAATCAAGATGGCAAATAAATTCCCTTCACGTAGTATGAAAATTGGCTGAATAGTGAAAACATGGCCAAATGAGTAAACCCAGAGATGGAAAACTGCACTGTGAATTTAATGATTTTCTGTTCTGTTTAGCTAGCTGATTTCTCAACACAGAGATAGCTTTAGACCAAGCCAAGCACATGAATCCGGTTGCCAAGATGGCAAATTGGGGATGTGGAAGAGAGCCAAAGGTACTCAATCAGTACAGGGGAGCAGCAGATATGAAGAAAAACTGTGATGAGCAGCTATAGGCATCAAGTCATTAGAGGAGAGCCGTACAGGGGACATGGAATGGAGATCCAGAAGAAATTATGCTCAGCGTCCTTTCTGCCTGCACATGCTACCTGTGCCCCAAGTCCCCCCAGGACACTCGCTGAAAGCTTAAGGTTTTTTTTTTTCTTATTTCTACATCAGCCTCCCTTTTCCCAAAGGCTGCAATGGTCTTCCAGTCTCTCTGCTCCCAGCCAAAATATTGTGTCATAAATCTTCCC
Source organism: Pelecanoides urinatrix (assembly GCA_013400755.1). Classification (NCBI taxonomy): domain Eukaryota; kingdom Metazoa; phylum Chordata; class Aves; order Procellariiformes; family Procellariidae; genus Pelecanoides; species Pelecanoides urinatrix. The sequence continues at coordinate 410,880 of VZTQ01002360.1, forward strand.
TGGGAGAAAATGGACCATCTGTGGAGGGGAGGTACTGCTGCTCTTTTCGTGCAAGAGACGATGGTCCGAAGCTGCCATTCCTGCACCAACATTTTGGTGTGTGGTTTCCACACCCCTGGCAAGGCTAACAGGCAGGGGAGGGGGGCAGGCTGCCGAAAGCTCTTCCTGAGCGAGCTTCCAGACATGTAGGCAGCACATCACCAAACGGAAGGGAGTTTTATAGGCACATTTGATTTAAATCACATATATTCATATTAAGCACAGAGGAAAAAGGAAACTTCACTCACAATACCTGTCCTACCAATGAAGTTGCCATATGTGGAATTCAGGTTGCAGCTAAGAACTTCTGGGCTTTTTAGCAGCTGTGAGTACGTCATGATTGGTTTCATAAACTAATATGAAAACAGTCTTTGGCAGCAGATCATCTTCCCTGAATTTTTACGATGAACCAAGCTGTCAACCTTGCTGTCAGCTTCTTCCTTTAATCCCAGAGTTGCAATTATTTTGGTTCTTGATTCAGCAGGCGCTTTGCTTCAAGACCTTGGTGAGTACCGTTTGAGCAGGGTAAGAAAGTCCTTCCCTGTCCTGAGCTGCTCGGCAGTCTGTGAACACGGGCGAAGGGCTCTGAGCCACGAGGAGGAGGATGCTCAGGTAGGCATGAGGCTCCTCAGCGGTCATCCCCCTTACATGCCCCTACACCTCCTCGCACGTCTCAGCAATTCACCGCAGGGCAGTGTTAGTTATTCAAGACACTCAAGAATCCGCTCAGACAAACTAAGGGTTTTCCAGTGTCATATTTTCCTGTGTGAAACGCTGCGTGTCATGAGCCTTCCCGTATCCACAAACATCCGCTGCCTCCAGGGCTGCACGCTGAACTGCGTCTAAGCAACCCGAGGGCCAGCACGGCAGGGAAGAAGGATGTGATGTGCCTAGAAAGTTTTCTTCTGCTGTAGCAGATGTATCTTCACCTTGGTAGTGGAAAATTAGCTTCAAAAGTTCGGGTCGGCTGGAGGAGCACTTACAGCTACTTTCTACATGGTTCGCTTCTAACTGTGATCCATCATACATACCAGGCTAATGGATTACAGTGCAGCAACTTTAGCTTCAACTTCCTTTATCTTGGAAAATCTGGGTAATGGTATTAAGTGTTTTTTTCCATAAATAATTTATATGAGGAGGCCAACCTTGTAATTGCAATGGAAAATATTTGTTTCTTGTTATTTCGCCCAATCATGTGTAAATTCCTCCTGCCTACTTGTCTAAGACTGTCACGAAAGAAAAAATACTTAAAAGGCAATGTTGAAAATGCCCTGGAAACACCAGCAGCTTAAAACAAAACAGTAAGGTAGAGAAACGCAAAACAAGACACAGTAAATTCCAGACAGACAGCCAAATTCCACAGAAAATCATTAATCTGGAAAAAAATCCTTGCAATTTCTAAGATTATTGGAAGCGGGTGTGGGTTGCTATTGATTTAAGCTTTCTAGTATTTAAATACTTACTCCTGCGTAAATAGCATTGCCATTGCTCATCTACCGCAGCGACAGCAGGAGAGGTGAACCACGTGCGAGGGTTCAGATGCAAATCCCAACCTCATCCTGCCTGTGACCTGCCGGGAATGCAAAGTCCTCTGGCTGCAAACCTTCTGCAAACATCACTCCCAGCTCTAATTGACAACAATTTTCTTTTCAAAAAGCTCTAATGAGATAGTGTTTACAGAGCCCTGCTTGTGCACATCAGCGGTGCCGGGGAGCCCGGCAGCCGGTGGTGCAGCCCTGCCCGGCGGGCAGCCCCGCGGTGCCAAGGCACGCAGCCAGCTCCGGGCTCCATCAGGCCAAAAAGACTTTCTTCAGGCCACAGCAATTAATGATCCCCTAAATTTCGATCTCAATTCCCTTTCAGGCAAGCCAGTTATTTTGTAGCTTTGTCCTTAATGCCTGTGCCATCATTTCACGTGGCTCCTTACTCCATTTATTACAGTGTTGGTGTTCTCAGCGACTCAAATTTTTCCAATAGCTGTTTTTGCTAAGAAAATAGGTTGAGATCAGAAGGTTTTCTTATCAGCCCAACAGCAATTTATTGAGGTGACACTGCCTTTACAGACAGACCTTTCTGCTTGGTCTGTCAGTCTCTTTCATTTCCTTGTCAGAAAATAAATATCTGCGCTACAAAAAAAGGTTTAAAATGGGATAGTTGTGATTCTGGTCTCTTCAGAGTGGACTGTAATTGTGCTTCTATAAATAAAATATCAAAAGCTATTAATTCTGGAGAATCGGAATGTTCATCTTTAAACTGATAAGCAGCCATACTGCACTCTTTCAAAATCAGATTTAGGACTCAAGAGAGAGGAAAACTTTTTTTTCCTCTAAGTCTTTCCCTCTGCCCCAGGCAGAGAAGTGCTCCTTGCATATTTTCGCTTTGTCCAGCTTCTTTGCAAAAGCAACAACACGTGGTCCAGCCACGAGCACAGGAAGCTGAGGAAGAGCAGAGCTGAATGTTGCTTTGAACTCTGGCACTGACTTGCTGTGTGAACCTGACCATGTTGCTTAAACTTTCTGTAACTCGCTTTCTCTGTTTATTCTCCTTGGAAAAAGTGCATTTTTATGCAGCTGATAAGAGCTATTAGCATTATTCACTTGTGCTTTCATGTGCATTTGTGTATTGAATATAGGTTCAATATTACCATATAACTTTATTTTTGAAAATTCATGGTAGGAAGATTAATTAATAGGTTGACTATGAATGGTGTCTGTCGTGATNTCCCGAACTAGCTGCTGTGAAGAAAATTAACTCCACCCCAGCCAAAACCAGCACAATAATCCACCATCCTAACAAGGAGAAGGCAGGAAATATCTTAGCATTTGTTCAAATAGCATCACCTGGTTGCAGTGAGTTCTCCAAATTACTACTTAAAGAACCTACAACTTGTGAACTACCAACCAGTTTTACAGACATCCTGTTTATAAAAGGGACTGTAAGAGTCTCCCTGGTGTTAACACAACTTTTGAGGTCTCATCTCAGTGCAAATTTTCTGGCTAAAATTGTGATAAAACATAGCCATGCTTCTCCTTTGCCACAAAATAAAAAAATACCGGGTAAGATGCCAGCTATGTTAACAGTTGATTCATATAAAAGGTACTTTCCAAAGCAAATGAGACAAAACTGAATGATTATACTTCTCACTGAAATTTGGATATTTCCCTAATGGGGAAATTTAGCATGCAAATTTTCGAGTTATACTCAAAATACAACTTTCTGCTTGTAAGAAGTGTATTATGTGCATGTGTTTTTATAGAAAGGTATAGGATTACTTGGTGGTTGTTGAAGTGTTAAATGTTTAGTTATATGATGGTGGCTGTATTTTATATATATATGTAAATTTATAATTGTAATGTATATTGTATTCCCTATATGTAATAATATCATAATACAGATTATTAGGAACCACATCTGTACTAAATAGTATGGATGAAGGTGGACTGTGTTTGCCAGCAAACCACATTACAAAGGCTGCTGTCAAAAGACAGGCTCTGTGGTAGACCTCAGGAGAGGGAAGGGGTGGGTATAAGAAAGAAAGGGAAGAGAAAGGAAAAATTAGTTTTCTGAAAGCTTCACTGTTCCTGAAGTTGGGGTTAATAGCAGAAGAGGACCACATTTGTATAAATGGGACTTCTCCTAGGCAATTGGCTTTGTCACTGCTGATTTCTCGGAGGTACTGGCCATGGATCACTGTCACTTTAGATGTAAGACAGATTGCTGAGCCTCTGCCCAGCATCAGGCCGAGGTGTTGCGGGGAGAGCTGCCGGCTGCCTGAGCCCGATGGACGGCGTGCCCCGGCAGCACAGCCCGGCTCGGCGGGCTGGATGCGGAGCAGGCTGACCTCCTTTACAAGTGCTGCTAACGAGGGTTTCCAAATGAGGTCAGGGATTTGTTTTTGTTCAGAAAAACATGCAGCTGATAATGATGTGTAACTTCTCCTTTCTCTACACTTATCATTAATTCAGGCTAATTCTGAGGAATACGTTCATGATCTGGATGGTAAAAAATTTTATAATTGGATCTTTAACTCCCTTTACAGAAGCTCAGAGGAGCTGAATGCTCTTGGGCAAAAGCAGCAGAAACTCTTAAAAATGTCTGTTGACATTCTCGAAGGCTGATGTCATCATGCAGCTTTTCTTAATAAAAGGGTGATATGTGTGGTTGCCTACAGTATTAATTAACTCTTCTTTCTGTGTGGCTCTGGATAGTTAATGATTAACACTTCTATCACATGATAGTGGTCAGAACCGATTAGCTTAAATTGCCACTGTTACATCTCTAAATAAATGCAGATCATAGCACCAAATAAACAGCAGCAACAGCCAAGCCAACCTTTAAGTGTAACATGCAAATGAGCTCAATACAAATAGCGACCCTGGGTCATTAGTGCGAGTGTCCCTCTCTGTATGGGTAGCCACAGTTTCAGGGTTTTTTTTTTTGCTTCTTGATTGTATAGATACTTGTTCTAAAAACAAACCCTCCTGTCCAGACCTGTTTGAGTCCCTGGATCCCCCTCAGCATGTATCCTATGACAAGCCCAAAGCTGATAGATTAATTTAAACTGTAAATGGAATTTTTAGATGTCCAGAAAATGTTACCATATCCCCTAGACAGGCAGTGAATCAGCCCCGTGAACAGCCTACAAGGCATCTTCATGCGAGAATAGCTGCAGGAGTGTGAAACCCTGTCTGCTTTTGATGGTCTCCCCGAGAGTGCTGTCTGTCCATCACGATGCCAAGCTTTCTCCAGGACCTCGGTGCCTGCTTCGGGGCAGACGTGCTGTGGAGAGTTACTGTCAGCTATTTCAGACCACTATTCCTGATGGTTTCAAGAGCAATTCGTGGTGGCAGCTTAGGGTTTGTGTTGCTAAACACCAAGTTGCAATCGTTTGTCTCATGTTGTTGGAACAGTGAGTTGGGATATACTTTTTACTTTTTTTTTTTTATTTATTTTACTCTTCTATTAGTGTGTTGCTGTGTACAGCCCTCTGCTCTCTGGGGGTTCACCACATGGACATCGGTGGTTTGGAGCTCCCCAGGTGCATTAGCCTCACTGATTCTCCCTGAAGTCCATGGGCCATGCTGGGCAGAGCTGCATGTAGGCAGACACCAAGAAATAGCTGCATTCCAAGATCCGGCCAAATCTCTCTCTCAAAACCAGAACAGAAACTATGGCAGTTTACATCACATAATTTTTATTGTGATGGGTCATTACAATTAATAACATTTTATTGTGACCGAGCTACTTACGATGTATCTCCCCACATAAATTCTCTGTTGTCTGTTAACAAATCAGTTCAAGCTGTGGCCTGTTCCTTACCCAGAGCATCAGTAATCCGTATTTCATAAAAATAAGAATGTGGGAAAGGAAATTAGTAGTTACTTTAAATCTCTGCAGCCTCCATATTCTTTGTCGAAATCCAATGAGCCAGGCCAACTGGAACAAGAGTTATTAGAGAAAACATTCTCACAGTATGGATATAAAAGCCTAATTAATTAACAAAACAGGTTAATTAAAGAATCAAACTGGGATTTGGTAACAACATCCACAGCACTAATAAAATTAATCACATGTGCACAATTAAGGAGCTGTGAAGATTTGGACTAATAGATTATAACTTTGGAGTCTCCTTTGAACATCAGGAAAAGGTGAGGAACATCTTGTGACCAGGCCGTTGCTCAGATCGACTGTTGGGCATCAATTAATGCGGGAGGCATTACAAAGTAAGATCCACGGGGATTTCTGCAGTGCCACTGGTGACAGCGACTGAACCAAGTTCAGTTTGTATGGCTCGAGGGAGCCTATTTAACTTTCAGCTTCTTGAACATTTCCCTGAAATTATCTCAAATGTGATGGATCCATTTAAATGAGATTGTACACGAATGCCCATTATAATTAATAATGAAGGACCATACATGTTCATTTACCCAGCCTCCAGCATGGCTCATGCTGAGACCCATCACTGCTGCCACAGCTACGTACACCAGACGTGCTGCTTTGAACTGATCGTACAAGACTGAAGCACATGTTTGTATAAATTGTTGTAAATTTGGTGCGGAGAAAATTAGTATTTTATTCTGGCTGCCCAGGTTTTCTGGAATAGATGACCCAGTCCTGGCTTCCACTGAATTTACTCTCCAAGCTGTTGGTGGGAAGAAAGACTATCCTTAATGATGTGTCTGCAGCCAGCTTGCCCTGTCTGCTCCTCCTTGATATACCCCTTAACGCTTGTGGTGGGCAGAGGGATGTAACAGGCTGTGACGCTCCTTCTGCCTGTCAGAAAGGGTCCTCATTTCTTTCTTGTAAGCTTTACCATGGGTTGCTCTGCACGACTCAGCCCCTGGGAGCCCCCAGAGCAGGAGGGAGCGTTCCGCGGGGTGACGCAAGGGAAAGCCCAAGGGGACCCGGGTCCAGCCGTCGGGGCGAGGGTAGCGGCAGCCGGAATAGAAATAACTCTCATAGCTAACATTCAAAGAACATAAACCCAGAGTTTCAGCCAGCAAATTGCTTTCACTTTGCAGAAGCAGAGCTTTTGTTAAAGGTCCATTTCCACACTTTTAATGAGAGCCATATTTTTTATGAGAGCTATGAAAATAAATTAGAAAGCTTCAGCCTTTAGACTGTTACTAGCCTTGCCTGCATTTGCAGGCACTATCATATTACGTTTTTTAAAACTTCATGTCTGTCTTCTACTCTGGGTGAAGTGGCTGTGCTCTGATGTATTGTCCAAAACAATACCATGGAAAAGTGCTTTCTCTGTAAGAGTGAACAGCGTTACATACACATCTTTACTCACAGCTGCCTGGTTTACGCTAAAGACAATGTCTCAACTTGAGCCATTTTTCTCGATGTTGTTTTGAAGAATAACTATCTCAAGGTGAAATCTGAGACTTAAAAAATTTGAGAAAGGGAGACAAGGGAGAAAGTATTTCTGAATTTCACCACAATTGAAATGCCAGTGTTTGCAATGCCAACCCACGCAACTGTTGGCAATTTTAGAAACGTTTCAGAACAGAGCTACAAGAACGATGCCAACATAAGAAATACTGCCTTCCAAAAACTAAAAACAACTCTGTTTTTTTGCACTGTGTAACCAAACACTTGGCTGCGGGCTAGAAGTCCCCTGGGTGGAAGTAGGTTTCCAACAGCAGAGGGCCCTTTTGGCTCAGCAAATGATGGAATTATCAGCTCTAGTAGCTGAAACCAACTGATAAAACAAATAGCAAGCTTCTGTTATTTGAACAGAAATGAGCCACAAATTTTTAACAGCAAGGCTAAACTTTATTGGAACAACTTAACTGGTGACAGATGTTATAGAGAAGTGAGAATGTCTTTAAAAGTTATTAATTTTGGTGTAGAAATAACCTAATAAAACTCCCTTTCTACCCTGTATTGTGTAGTAGATCAGAATGGATAACCACAAAAATCCGTCCCAAATTTACAGCTTCTCATTCCTCTATGGAAAATGTCATGAGCTGAGGATGTGGGGTTAACATGATTCTAATTTTTAGGTTTCATATGTTGGTATTCTAGAAATGTGTTTTGATGGAAATGTTGTCCACAGAATTTTCACACTTGGTTGGGTTTTAGTTATGCAAGTTCACCATCCTGATACATTTACAAAGTATTTGGAAATACCATCCGAGGCTTGAATTTAAGATTTGGAGAGAAATCACAGTAAAGCAGTAGAAATCAGCTAACTGAGGAAAATGATACTCTTTTCCCATAGGGGCATGAAGTGGACATTATAGATCTGTAATTCAGTAACAACAGTTACCTAGTCATGCATCTTTTATTCCTGAGGCCTCTTCGTGCACTCAGGATCTTGGAAAATAAGAGCAGAAATGAGCAGATATGCATGTAGATGCAGAAAGTTTATACCCTTGTGGTGGCTGGTTTTATCATGATCTCAAACAAATGACCGGCATAGATATGACTTCTATATTATTAGGCACATTTCATCTTCTCTCAGCAGGGCAAGCATTAGGAAAGTGCTCTGATATATGTTCCATCTAAACCATAAAAGGTGGCCCTACTTAATGGGAGACTCCACGCCACTTCTAGATCAAAACTTGGTATTAATGTTTGATGCTTAATGTCCTGTCAAGAAGTTTCTTACAATAAAGTAAATAGCATGTATTTGGTGCATAATCCTTTTCTATGAATTGGGATAATTTTTTCTCAGTTCTGAACTTACTACTGGTATTAATTGTAGAAAACATTGCTGTATCTCTCTGTACTCTGTGGGAATTGTGATTAATCTCTGCTTAAGATGAGTCTGCTAATTAGAGGTTACCTTAGCTCAACATCATGCATAAATACACCAAAATGATCCAATCATGTATACAACCTATACGTGGGATCTCTTCATGGGACATAGGGAATATTTGAATGAAAACTAAATACAGGCAGCTCTTTGAAATTCATAAATAAATACCATATGTCAAATCTTTTCACATGCCCTTGTGTAAATTGTTGTTTTGTTTGCACTATGTAACCAGATGTTGTTATATAAAATATCTCCCATGCTGAGAGCTGTTTACTAGAGGCTGCAAAGAGCACATGCCATTAGCAAAAGAAACAGCGTTCTTGCCTTTTTTTTCCTTCTATGTACACCAGTTTATAATGTTTTACCTCTTACTCAGAATGAATTCAGTCTTGATTTACATGCTCCTGAAAGAGAACCAGGCTATATTTATGCAATGCCCAGTGCCAGCATTTCCATTAGCTTTGAAGACTGCTCATTCTCCTCTTCCTTCCAGGTAATGTCGCCTTTTAGCTCCCAGCCATTGGGCTGCGGCTCGTGCAGAAACCTGTTCCCCTTCAAGAACAAGAGCAAGCGAACGGCTGTCCTTCCCTCCTGGGCTGCCTTGCCCAGGCAACAGGGTGCAACTGCACGTCTCAAAAAATGAACAAGTGATTTTGGGACACAAGCTTTGCCTTTGTGGCTGGTTCTTTCAATGTATGTTCTTGGGCTCACTTTCTCTACTTTCACACAAAGAAATAATATCAGAAAAACTGAACATTTTCCATTCTGGGGTATTTTATTGCAGATGACTTGACACCACACTTTGCACATTCCCCATGGATTGCAGAGCTGCCGCCTGTGTGCCACATTCACAGCCGGAGCTGCCGAGCCAGGTGGTGGCTGAAGATCTACCCTGGTCTTTAACCTTCCCAGCACGAAGGGGTGGCTTTAAGGAACAGAGCTGGAGATGTTACAATTTACTTGAAAGATTCTTCTCCTTCTGTTTCCAAAGGCCTCCTTCATAAGCAATAAAAGGCTGAAAAAAAAGGACATTTGTGAATATTTCTCTCTCAAAACAACTGTGGGCTTTTCAATGCCAGCAACTTTTCCGAGCTAACTGCTCCTTTTGGAAGCACGCAGTTTTTCACACACAAAGGGATTTGAGGCAGGACCTGCACGTATGATCTCCTTCAAATTTTTGATGTTGCAGAGCTTGAACCCCACAGAAGAGGACCTTATAGATTAAAGGGAAAGACGAGGGGAGCTCACAGACTTTGTTGAGTGCTCAGAGGGGTGAGAACGCACCTAAGAAGGACCCATTCTCCCTCTGAGAGCAAAAGGCAGATCAAGCCACATTTGTGAGTCTTGTGACAAAGGAAAGACTTTCTTCAAATAATGAATACAGTATCTCACAACAATCTTCTGCTTTGATCTGATCAGCTACCCTTTTATCACTGCTCGCTGCAAAACCTTTGTGCTGTTGTTCGCCTATGGAGATGTTTTAAGCAATTAGAAGAAAGCCAGATGAGCTGTTCTGCCACTTTATTTTGGAGTTCATTGAAATGGCCCTTGTCGTACAATGTAACAGACCACCAACTGCTAGGAAATTCAATCAGAATACAGCATTACAGTGAAAAATTAGCCTCCTAAGGAGCAAGTTCAGTTCTGTTCGACTGAACAATGTGTTGAGATCGTCTCTGAGCATATGGCTCCCCTATGATCCCCATTTAAAAACAATCTGAACTGATTGATGAGGGAAATTAAACGGTACATCTAAGCATTTCCTACAGCTGTTGAAGCAGAAAATTATTTATTTAATTTTCCGCTATAGGAATATAGGACTCAAATTTCTATAAGGCAACCAGCTATGCTAGCATGTTTTCAACATGATCAGCAATAGGGGCATAAGTCCTGGGTAATGCTTATCCCATAAAAGCTGCTTTTAACCACCTACCGGCTTCACTCATGTCTATCGCCATCAGATAGCAGAGTCTGTCTCTGGAAATGAAATCATAATGTATTTCAAATTAGCAATGTGTTACTATTTTTATTACTACTATAGGTATCCCTAAGCCTGTAACAAGAATTTCTAGTCTTAGGTAGAAGTCGATGAAATCAAAGTCGCTGGTTCAATAAGGAGAAGTGCTTATCTTTTTGGATTTGAACAGGTTTAATACACTGTACTAGGGAATCCTCACACCCAATTGTTGGCGCTTGTGTCTCCATGTTTATGCAGATACCTGGGACTGGATGATTCCCAGAGAATTCCACCCCACAGACTTCGCGAGGGCCAAGATGTGCTGTCTCCACGGACACTACAGGTCACCATCATTGTCGCAGAGCTGGCAAATACCTTGTAATGTGCTATGGAAAGTTCTTACAGCAAAGGGGACAATGGGCAGACAAAGAAATAAACTTTTAGATCACCTCTGCTTGAATTTTCGGAGACCATCTGTAGGTTTTTGTATCTCTTAGTGTCCTGCCTCATCATGTTTTCTCAGAAAAGCAGAAAATGGAAGAGATGTGCAGAGGTAGAGACTCTTTGGCTCTGTGTCAGTTTATCTACAGGATGATGAAATATCTTTGCATGGAGTTATAATTAAGGCAAATGTTTTTGTTCGGCTCCAGATACTGGGGCCAAAATTAAGTCTGGAAATAATTATGATAAAGTGTCCAAAATGTTTTCTTGTTTTTTCTTGAGGCCAAACTAATAATTAAGAAAATAACAAAGGACTTATTGCAAAATCAGCTGGTAATATGATGTATATAAAAAAATCTTTTACTAAAAGCTCAAGGATGAGCTATTCATTTCATCCATGACCTGTGGTCCAAGTGGAATTGCGCCATACATTCCCTTTGGTCTTAGGTTCATCTGGGAAGAAAAGGCATCAAAAGAGCCCAGGTCTAAGGATCTGCCGTGTCTGGAAGATGAGATAACTGCCATTTCTGAGCTGAGCTCAATTTCAGTATTTCCATATGCAATCTACTCGGGCTGGAGATACAGTCCTGCCTCTCCTGTGCTTCTTCAAACCTATATTCATCATTAGTACAATAGTTGTGCAAGAGTTTCTTTGTCCGAAGCTCCCAATAATGCCAAAGATTTGAATTGTCCTTTTGTGGCCTTTTCTTATCTGTGAGTCAGTACTGAGTCAGTATTTGCTTCTCTGATAATGAACAGTAAAATCTATTCATCTTTGTAAATATGGGGAAGCCAAGTTAGTCTTTTAGGGAAGTGTACGGAACTGCTCCAGAACAAAAGAATGCAGCTACTTCTCATTTCTGATGGTGTAAAAGACTCTTTGCCTTCTACACATCACCACTTAGAGTGTTTTAATAAGAAACAAAACTATTGACAGGGCAATGGAACAGAAAACCCGTCATAACCTGTTGTTAAGCAGTAGCCATAACAGTATCTGTTATACCTTTTAATAAGCTTAACAGTCATAATTCAATGAATCTCAGACCATGTGGCTGAGGTAGTTGGATATTATCAAATGTGAGGTATCAGAAGAGAAAGATGAATCAGGAGGAATGTAACAATCACTGGTGAAACCTGTAAACTCTTAAGCCAGGCTCTTCAAAAGTAATTTGATACCCTAATTTTAATGGGAATTGGGAGTAAACTGTTCCATAGCAAAATGTAAGTTCTACAAAGAAAAGGAAAAGAAGTAGGACTTTTCAAAAGTAGTACCTAATTCAAAGCCTAGAAGAGATGCCTTGTAATGAGAAACGTCACGTTTGTTCTGCTTAACAAAGTGAAGATTGAGAGTCCCTTGTTCTCATTGAAAACATCTTTGCAAGTTACAGAGATAATCAAGTTATCTCTAATCTATTCTACGTTTAGAAAGGGGATAAGTGATCTTATTGGTCTCTTTAGCTGGCAAGCCTGTGAAAAGACATACAAAGCCTTTTTCTGAGTCTGGTGACTATTAATGACTGTGAGAAATGCACAGCTACAGATAAAATCTCCACAGAGTGGAGGTAGCACAAGCATTTCATAACACTTCCACTAATGTCTCTCATCTTCTTCCTTTCCTATTGCCATCCAAACTGCAATTTCTCCATTCAATGCCTGTCTTCCATGCATCTCATCTCCTTCTTTACCTTTCTCACCTGACTACGTGTCTCTGTAATTCAGAGCCTGGAGGATGCCTAGATCTGTTTTAGCTAACAGATGACCCTACAAAACCTTTTGTTCTAGCTCCTTCAGAGCAAACCTCAAAGAGTATATTTGCCTCCTTTGCAAGATACAGTTCTCAGTGCCGGCTCCTTTGTTTTCTTTTGGCTTTTGTGGCCTGAGTAACAGGATGATTTTACTAAGGATGCTGGAGAGGTTTATGGCACTGGACTGCTGTGTAAAAGAGCACAGCATACCCCACAAAATGTTTTTTAAAAAGTCAATAGAAGTCAGTGTTCTTAAATTGGAAAATATGTTGCATTGCTTCTCAATCCCAGCTTGTCCTAACATTGTCCCTGCTGCTATATATTGATCAGGGTTGGTATCCTGATTTCCTGATTAATATCAGGAAAAAGATAAATCTTAATACATATTATAGCATGCAGTGTAAAGGGCATTTTTTCTTTGAAGGTGCCTTTTTTGCTGGCTTGTGCTAACGATAAAACTGTTCACACGTTGTAATTGATTGTGAGTAGAGCTGACTTGAACCATTCATGCTGTCTGAGTGATTAAAATTCTCCAGATGGATCCTCAAAATACAAAGGTCATATAATTAGTCTCCCTTTAAGTGAGAAATTCTTTCTTCAGGGTCTATCTGTAAAATAGAGTATAGGATATAACATACAGATCTCTGCACAGTTCAGTTTGGAGTGTCTTTATGCTGTAACATTTCTCAGGTTAGGAGGATGGTCCCAATTTAACAGACAGACACTTCGTACTTACTACTGCACAGGTTGTATTTTCCTGTCATGCTTAGGAATGTCATATGAGCAGCAAAGACCTTTATTATGAAGTTGTTAAGTAACAAGCTTAACTTTTTATGCCATGTTTTTAATCTCAATTTGTCTGCTCCTCTAAACCTCCTCTAGATTGCCATGAAGAATTTTGTGGGGTTTTTGATCTGTATTAACTACAGATGCATTTGCAACAAGAAAATATGCCTTTAAAAAGCTGCCAGATGTTCTTTTCGTAATTGTAAATAATGGAAATAAATACTTGTTAAATTATTAAAATAATCTAGAAGAACTTAGAAAAGTCATTGGCTCTTCTACTCAAAACGTTCTGGTTTTCCAAAAGCTTTCATTTAGATTAAATCACCAGATGTTGAATCTAAATGTAGATCTAAACCATGAGTTTTCTCCTGGTTTTTCTGCCACATATTTCCTCTGGTGTATCTAGAGATGGTTGAAATTTTTCTCATACATAGGACAGGTACAAGCCCTCAAAATAGAACTTCAGTGCAACTTTTCTAGTAAAGATGCAATGGATTTCCACTCAGACCAGAAGACCAATTTTAGTCGATGCTTTCTGAGTTGCAGAAGGATTGAGAAATACTTAATCTACAAAGTTTCAGGCAGAACATAGCGATGATATGTGTGGCAATGAAAAAACAGGGAAAGTGATCACAAATAAAAGCTTCACCTTTTGAGGTCTCACAAAAGGCATGGAGTAAGGGACTCTTCATTTAGTTATGTACAACCTCAGCATCATCCACCACATCTTTCTTTGTTGCCATGTTTCTTTTCACTACCATTTCCTTCCCCACCTTGCTACCGGGCAAGTGACTCTTGCACATCAAATCACTGTGTCTTTAAGTCTCCCCCTAAGTGTTTTTTAATTTCTTTAAAAATTCTAACTCTACTGGTTTTTAATCCTAATTTTAATTCAATTCTAGATATAGTTAGTTTCCCGTGGTTTTGGATGGATGTCTTTATTTGGATATTGAGGTATGTCAATGGCAGATGTACAGCAGCGGTTATGCTCTAGCTTTGGACTCCTTCAGGCAATTTTCTCTGTAGATGCCAGGGCTCTCACTGTGGCCAAACTGGATTTTTTTTCTCCAAGATGACTCCATTAGAAACTGAATTCCTTTAAATTTTTATCTCTTTTTACAGATCTCCAGTTTTATAACATGACTAATTCAATCTCACTTAAATGTAATAGTAATCTCATTCTAAAAGCCAACAAGATTCTGTTCCTGAAAACTGTCTTATGGTTTTAAAGGACCATATAATTTTTAGCAAGGCTATTCCATTAATAATTTATTTCTACAGTTTCTCTCTTTTGTTTTAGAGTTATATTCATTGTCTTCCATACTTCTATCATTTGTTTCTCTCTTTCCCCTTGAGTTATCTCTGTGAAGGAGGAAAACTTGTGAGGTTATTATTAAACTCCGCCTAGAGTTGTCTATCCTGGATAGGCTCAGATTTCAAGGTCACCTTTCTAAATTTTGTCCAGTGTGAATTCTATAAAGAACAGAGTTTAAGACATCTGAATTTTTAGTCATCAAATTTAACAAAGTGCATATCTTTATACATTTTAAAGTGCATATAATGCTTCAGATTGTTAAAAGGTATCCTAATGATATATATATTCATTAAAAATGCAAATCAAAGAGAAAAAAAAAGGCCAGATTAATCCTTGAGAACTCAACTCCAGTATTTTATCATGGATAAACCTATATGTCATCTAATGGAAAGAAATAAGGCACATCTAGAAAATTGAAGAGTTTGGGTAAAGCAGTAGCTAAAGATCTTGAAAAGTAAAAAGGAAGGTTCTAATTTTTAAAGAAAACCTAAAATCTCTCTCTTAAGCTTTAAAAATGTATGTAAGAATGTATCAGCATTTAACTTTACAATTCCTTCCTAAAAAATACATAATGTTCATTTTAAAATAGAAATAAGAAGTCTGGGACAGTCAATAAATAGTAAAATACTAAGAGTTTTTTTTGCAAGCTGAAGGTTTTGCCTTAGCCTAATTTCTTGTCACATTGACCTGTGAGACAGTTTACATGCAGCTAAAATAAATGCTGTAAAGCTGCTGAAGAGGATGGCATGAGACAATCCATGATGGACAATTATGGAAGAACATGCCCTCAGAAAGAGTTCCCTGCCACAGCTGGCCAATCCACAGGGAAACAGGGATATTTACAGTAAATCTTTGATCCTCACTAGTCATTCTCATAAGCTGTCTCTTCTTCAAGAATGCAAGGAAAGGGACAGGATGTTCTTCAGCCCTCATTAATGAGCAAGAAGCTCATTTAGGTGCCACCAGGGATCAGCTGTCTTCTCTCCTTCCAGATGCAAAACTGAAGAGTTGCCCAGACTCCAGTTGTCACCACAGCTACTTCCCCAGTACCGCAGGTGGACCCAGAGCTGCTCCTTCAAGGCTGAAGGGTGATCTGTCTTCTCTGTCATTTGGATGGAAGGCTTTGGGTTTTCCTCCTTGTACAGTGTGGGAACAGCTTTACGTGTACAATTTTGCACATACACCTCTCTGCTCGGCCCTGGGAAGCAAGCTAAATATTGTTTTCAGCCAATTGTCTGCACTAAATAAACCCTCTGCTGCCTTTGAAATACGCTCAAAAATTTAAATCAATACTGAATCTTCACTCCTTGATAAGAGCACATTTTTATGAAAGCATATTTTTGAGACTCTAGAGGCAGAATCCTTGTCTGCTAGCCAACATCTGGGGTATCATTTTTTAAGGCAAACATTCCAGGTCATTATGAACTGCGCTAATCTCCCGTGTTGAAATTTACATTTCTAAACCAAAGAGGGATCATGATGCATTTGTCCTGTCACATGTTATGGCATTTAACCAGGAGGTTAATTCATTGATTGACTTACCACCTCTCTTCAGCCTGTTTTGCTACTAATCTTCCATACAAATGGGGTTAAGGAATATAATTTAGATTTACCAGCATAAACAAAGTGTACAGCCACTCCACTAGGATGTAAAGCTTAGGGAATTCAGGGGATAAGCAGAAAACAGCATAGCTGAAGAAGCAATAAAATTAATGGTAAAAAACACATGCTGAAAATGGTGAAAATTAAAAGGAACAAATTAGGGAAAGGAAAGTTTCTGCTTCCAGCAGCCAGGGCTGGGGACAAAGGCAGAGGGGATGGAGAAGAGAGCAATGTCCCTCCCACCTTGTAATCTGTGGCCATGAACCACCCTGGCTGCAGATCACAGGCTCCCCCTTCTTGCGGCGTCTGAACCCCCTACTAGCCCAACGGGTAGGGCTGATGGTTCCCCTGTTCCCCTAGAAGTCCATGGTGCTTTGAAGACCCCCAAAGGACACTGCTGTGAGCCCCAAGGTGGCTGTCACTGCTGAGCTGCGTCGTGGCAGCTGCAATGCCATGGACACAACAGGCAGAAGTCTGGTCCAGTTGACTTAAAGCACCCAAAATACACAAACTAAAAGAAAGAAAGAAGTTAAATAATCTCATTGCTTTGAACACCTTCCAGCAAAAGCCCCCAGCTGAGAGGGCTTGCTTCCTGGAAAAAAGCAAAAAAAATAGAAATGCTGGGTTTGTTTCTAGCTCAGTTTCTCTGCCCACCTCTCATCCTGCACCGGCGCAGAGCAATCCGACCCCTGCAGACGCCCGGGGAGCAGTCAAAACCCAGCACCTCTCCACATCAATCCCTTAGTGCTGCTGTTACTGTTTCAGAGAAGATTCTACCCTGAAGGTAGATCATGTCAGTCCGTCTATCAGCCTAGCCGCATGGGAATAACTTCGGATTATTAAAAGTATCATGAGCTCACCAGCTTGGAGACCCAGCGGGCTCCAGGGACTCTCTAGCATCAGCCAGCGTGAAAGAAAATAGCAACTTTTGTCAAAAAGTGGCACAGGTGTAGCTGAACTGAGACCTGCTGATTTCACCACCTGCACTCAAGGCAATTCTCAGACTTATGGCGTGTTCACTTTTGACCCCCTACGCGTAACGAAGCTGCGGCGATAAAGCCAAGCAGATTGTCCCACCACTTGTCCAACCATGGGAGCTCTGTGGAGATGGCAATGATGGAGGGGGAGGCCGTGTGTGCTGACATCATTTGTGTTGACTGATGGTTTGACGTGGTTTGGGAGAAAGGCTGTGATCTTGCCGAAACACGTGGCATGAAGGTGTAATATGTGAGGCAATTAGCAGCCTCCATCTCAATTAATGAAAAAGGGTTAGGCAAAGTATTTTTCCCCCTCTGCCTCTGTTTTCTTCTCTCTCCCATCCTCTGGTTAAATGCTTTAATTATGGAAGTCAGGAGATTTTTCCAATAGGTAAATAAGGAGAAAATGAGTAAATCTCAGGTTCACAAAGAAAGGAAGAAATTGTTGGGTGAGCAGTTACAGCTGCCTTTTCAGAGCACGCTGTGTTTGAACAGCAATCTCCTGCTTTCTCTGGCAATGAAAATCATCTCCTCAGTACATGGTGGCAAAGATTGCTATTGAAAAAGGCTTAGCGAGATGCCAACTTCAATCTACTATCTGCAAAGCGTTCACTCTGTTTTGCAAAAGAAGCAATGAGCGTGCTTTGAATACAAACTGATGAAAGCAAATCCTTGCCAACTTAGACTTTTTGTCAGGTGAGAAGGTGAGAAACCGTCTCTAATTTTAGTGTCTTCAGTCTGGTCATTGTTCTTTAGCCTGGGCAACCTGTCATCTCAATTGTTTTTTTTTATTTCAGAAACATCAAAATAAAGTTCTTTTTGCCTATCTATACCTTATATTGAAATAAAAGTGCTTTACTGGAATGATAAACTGGCAGAACTCTGTCTCAGGCCACAGCCCCATGCAGCCCACAAGCACTCAGTTGCCTTTATAGGCATGGAGTCAATGTTAAAAAAAGAGAGAAAACTGGAAATATTTTAATGGAAACATCCATTTTTAATAAAAATCATATCTTAATTGAAAAAAAGATTATTCAAGCGCTTCTATTTTCAGCTAATCAAAGAATATCTAAGACATCTTTAAAAATATCAGAATTTTGAGAGAATTGTAAAGGGCTGATGTTCACTGCCTTTGTAAATTACTTTTTAAAAAATCTGTAGAAAATTATTGTGTAATGAAAGGTTTTCCCCTTAGTTTAAAAAGTAAGTAAGCCAGGGAGTTATCATGGATTGACCATCACGGTCACCTTTCCTGAGTACTGTTTATCCAATACTTGGCTGCTTTTCATTTTTTGTCTGACTTCAGTCTCACAAAACCAAAACACAGAGTTGAGGGACGTTGTTTGGGACTTGCACAAGAAAAATAAATGCAGGAGTGTTTTCTGATCTGCTCCAGTTAGAAATGAAATGGATTGTTCTCTGTTTTTTTATTAGTGTGTCTGGACAATTTTGACTTTTTGGGAAAATACCAAACCAGAAGTATTCAAAATGTTCCCAAGATACAACAGGGTAATTGAAGTTGAGTTGTCCTATATACTGTTCTCTTGGAGGAGCTGGACTTTTCTGGCTGATTTGTCTTTTCTTCTTTACCATCACCAGTAAGTGGTAAAGGACACGTCTGAAATGTGTAGAGCAGATCCCAAAGAGCATGTGAATATAAACATTGGGAGTAGGGAGAGTTTAAAGGCAAAAATATCGCAAGTCCCCAGGAAAATGTCACCAGTATATTTGTGACAGATATCTAGAGTTTTCAGAAAAGGTAGATATGTTTTGTGTGCAAATATCACTGAATTCAAACACTGCTGGTGTGGATGCGGCAACACAAAGAATAAATAACACCCCCAGGACAGACTCAAGAGAAGGAACATTAATGGAAGCCTTTCTTTCTTTTCTTAAAGAACTCTGTTCCTATTTTAGAAGGTAAAACCATTGTGGCTTCGTCACACAATATGTCCAAGGAAGGCAGAGATTTTTTAGGTTAGAAAATGTATTTTGTTTACCTTTGTATTCTCAGGGTAAGGATTACCCTAGATCTCAGTTTGTTGCACTTTCTGCTATACAGGCTGCTCTCTTGTGATTTACTGGGGAATATGTTTTCAGAAATAAAAAGCTTTTTCTTCAAACAAACTGTGACATGCTTTCATCCAGCTGACAAAACAAAACAGTGAACATTTTCAGTAGTAGGAGTGGGTTTGGGGGCTTCTGTTTACATGAAAGAATTACTTGAGGCAATGAATCAAATTGCTGGCATCTAGTTTTGTCAGGACCCTACAGTCTCTTTTTCTTTGTATAATAATATTTACTCTCAAAGCACCCCCAACTACAGCCTCAAAATGTCAGTGCAATAGATAAATTTCCCATACAAGTTACAGCAGATACTTCCTTTTTTCCCGTACCACGAGGCTGTGGTTTCTGCTTCAGATTCCTTTCCTTAGTTCTCCTCCTACACTCATTTTTCTAGTGCAACTTCCATAAAGTTATTCTTCATATCTACCAGCATGAACAAATGCGCACTCAGAGACAGAAATATTATTAAACAGTTTTTGCAATTCTCAAACCCAGCTTGTTTATTATATTTAAATAAGAACAGATTTTTCCAAATTTTACCATGTCTTGGTAATAACCCATGGTACATTAATAAAATATGTTTTGTTGCTTGCAGTCACTGTATGCTTTCTGGAGGTTGCTCCAGTAACAAAAGCACATCCAGATATGTTCTTTAAGTGAAGTAAAGAAAAAAAACAAGATCAGCCCAGCAGAAAGATTTCAGTGGCACTCCTCAATCCGTACAGCTTTGAATCCTGATTGTTCTTGACTCCGCTAGTCCAGCTGAGGAAATGCACTCTGTACCTTTCTGAAGGTTTCTTGAGAAGAGGTCGATGCAGTACCCACAGAGCTCAGGTTTTGTGGAGCCAAAATGCTGACCTACCCCAATGTTCTCCTCTGCTTAACCCCTGCACTCATCACCCTGCAGTCCCCAGCAGAAGATGCCACCGTCTGTGGAGGAACAAGTCCGTGGTAGTGCTCAGCATCCTTCTCTCCTTGTGCTGGGGACAAGGATGTGGCCCACTTCTTAAGTTATCAAGTCATCATGCCATAATCGTGCTGTGTGGTTACACGGGTAACACGTACTGAATATGATGGTGTTAGTGCTGCTGTCAGTGACACATGTCCCATTGACTTCATTTGGATAGGGCTTTCATTTGAAAAGAAGAAAAATTAATCCAATTTTCTGATTACTGACAAAAAAGGATGTTTAACATTAAATGCTAATAAAAAATTACATAAACAAATGCCATGTTGAGTCCAGGCAAGCTAAGCAAAGTCATAGAATCATAGAATCATAGAATCATTAAGGTTGGAAAAGACCTCTAAGATCATCGAGTCCAACCGTCAACCCAACCCCCCCATGCCCACTAAACCATGTCCCCAAGCGCCTCATCTACACGTCTTTTAAATCCCTCCAGGGATGGGGACTCCACCACTGCCCTGGGCAGCCTGTGCCAAGGCCTGACCACTCTTTCAGGAAAGAAATTTCTCCTCATGTCCAACCTAAACCTCCCCTGGCACAACTTGAGGCCGTTTCCTCTCGTCCTATCGCTGTTACTTGGGAGAAGAGACCGACCCCCCCTCGCTCCAACCTCCCTTCAGGCAGTTGCAGAGCGCGATGAGGTCTCCCCTCAGCCTCCTCTTCTCCAGGCTGAACACCCCCAGTTCCCTCAGCCGCTCCCCATCAGACTTGTGCTCCAGGCCCTTCACCAGCTTCGTTGCCCTTCTCTGGACACGCTCCAGCCCCTCAATGTCCTTCTTGTCGTGAGGGGCCCAAAACTGAACCCAGGATTCGAGGTGCGGCCTCACCAGTGCCCAGTACAGGGGCACGATCCCCTCCCTGCTCCTGCTGGCCACACCAGTGCTGATACAGGCCAGGATGCCGTTGGCCTTCTTGGCCACCTGGGCACGCTGCCGGCTCGTGTTCAGCCGCTGTCGACCAGCACCCCCAGGTCCTTCTCCTCTGGGCACTTTCCAGCCGCTCTTCCCCAAGCCTGGAGCGTTGCCTGGGGTTGTTGTGACCCAAGTGCAGGACCTGGCAGTCCTGTGTTATTGTGTGGCAACCAAGAAAATATATTTAATTTTATAAATGGTAGAGCCTGTGGTGTTATTATTATTATTGTTATCATTGAAGGAAAGAGGGAACAAAAAGAAGAAGAGATCCTATTTTATTTCTTAATGTTCTAATGAGTCCTGAGTCACAGTTTTCTTCTTCTCAGGTTAGGGCATTAATAAGAGGGTAATTTTCTAGTTGGCTGTGTGTCAGGATTATAATCTTTATCCTACTTTTTAGAACAATTAACACTTATAAGACTATGATTATGTTATGTCCTAATCCACAGTAACTATTGCAGGAATTCCCAGGGGCAATATCCTCAAAAACTCACTGTTCTATTTAACTAACTTAGAATGATACAGCCAAGAAATCATGTACTCAAAACGCAGGCCATTGTGGATATAGTCCTTGTCCTGAACAGTAGAAAACCTCAAGTACACTGTTTGCAGATATTTGCGATTTTGTGATCATCTAAATAAACAATTTCACAGTAATAATGACACAGTCTATAGCACTGTCAGGCATTAAGCAGAATGAGATCAGACATTGAAAGTATTTTTCATTGGAAAATGAGATCTCAATTCAGATTTTAGATCTGAATTTTCCTTTTTAAAAAAAAAAAAATTATATCAAACAGTCGCTTATTGCTCAAGTAATACCATGGAAATCAGTGGAATTGGTCCTATATTCAACAGGAACACAAGCTCCTCTTTCTGTGCTTGTTTTCAGATGTAAAATGCCAGCTCTGTGAAGAGAGGAGATCCACAGAAGACCATTTTGAGGAGGGTCTTGACAAGCAGTTCAACCATGAATCAAGGCAAAGAGACAGGATATTTCAGACTGATGTATTGAAATGTCATTTCTTCCAATCTTTTAATATTTGTACTCTCCCTTTAATTTTTAAATCAAACTTTGAAAATTTTAACAAACATCTGACTTTATTCCTTTTATTCTTCCTGTAAGTCAGGGTTTAGAAATGTATATGGTATGTTATATGGAAACATACATGGAAATGTATATGGTGAGACGATATGTACCAGTACAAAATCAAAAATAAGTATAATGTAATTGATTATGGAAAATGGTGTCAGAAGTTGCAACAAAAGGTTGGGATAAGCAAAGAAGAGTGGGAGGAAAAAAGAAGAGAAGGGCAAGAGCACAATGAGCTGTATTATTTTCTTAAGACGTGGGAACATCCCCAAGCCTTGATCTCTAGATGACATAAATCTGTGGATGTACATGGATATCAGCTCAGCAATGTCAACACAGATAACGAAGTATTCCCCTCTCAGACTCCCAGCAAGTCACTCACCAGCTCCGCCATCCTTTGGGAAATTGCCTTAAAGGACTGGAAATAGGCCTCTGACAGCAGCAAGGGGTGATAAAAGTTAAGGTTTGAGGTTTAATGGATTTAAGCTCCCTGGCCAGTGCTGAGAAAGCCCTTTGCAGGTGTTCATTTTGATAATCTGGGGTGTTGGAAAGTTATTTTAAGAGTCTGAGGAAAATTTAGCCTATCATTTCAGGATGGCATGCTACAGTCACCTTTGCAGCCTGGAGAAAATTACCTTGTTGAGAGCCACCACCACAACACAGGGAGTTTTTCCTTAATGACATCAGCTGGTGTTGGCAAATATCCTGGTCATGCTGAGAGAGGTGAAGAGCTTGCATAATTTGGAGTGAGACAAAATACAAAGAAGAGACCAGCTGCAGGCTCTGGACCTGTCCTGCGCTGTGTGGCAGACCCTGAGCAGCAGTAAAGTAATTTGATTTGTGTATTTGTTCCACTTTCTCTATCAATGGTGTCCAATGCAACATGATTCTTCACTATGAGGGTGGTGAGGCACTGGAACAGGTTGCCCAGAGAAGTTGTGGATGCCCCATCCCTGGAAGTGTTCAAGGTCAGGTTGGATGGGACTTTGAGCAGTCGGGTCTAGTGGAAGATGTCCCTGCCCATGGCAGGGCGGTTGGAACTAGGTGATCTTTAAAGACCCTTCCAACCCAAACCATTCTATGTTTCTATGATGGCAACTGGAATTGTGACAGTGTCTTCCTGTACATTTCATTTCACCTGTACAAGTAGTACTCAACTACTGTTTTACAAAATTTATACCTGTTTCCTTCTAAACTATCAGGATCAGCCTCATTCTGCTTCCTTAAACTTAGCAGAAGGAAAGTGAAAAAGTTCTTGGAATAATGAGCCAAAATAATATCATATTTTATAAAGATAGTTCCAGTCCTGCTGTCCACAAAATGATAGCATTATGTAACTGGGCAAGTGCTGGCTTTTTAATAGAAACTGTAATAAATATATTAAATGGAAACACATGGTGCTAATTGGTTCAAGGCCTGCTCTATTTTCTTGTGTGGGCAGTTCCCCCCTCTTTAGGTCAGCATAGATTTGGTATTTCCTAAGAGCCTCAGGTATTAGAACAAAAAATGCATTTTTATTTATATAATGTTTGTCATGGTAAAAGCATAGAAAGGCACTGTTTTCAGGTCAAAAGTATAAACAGAATCTCTTGTGAAAATAGATGAATGCAAATACTTGACTTTTGAGGAACACTACCTGTAGAGTAACCAACGCACCTGCAGCAATAATGAGGCCAATCTATGGACTTGTGTTCACTGTGTAGGCTTCCAACATTTGCCTTGACCCTGGAAGAGGGCTGGAGGTCAGCCAGCACCCGAGAGCAACACACACCGAACACTCGAAGAAGCCAGCCCACGAAGAACAACACTGCACACACCATACCACTGATGAAAGATTTTATTACAAGTTGCCTGGTAATGAATATTTTCTTTAGCGATCCATCAGCTAAACTTATTTAATGCATAAAAGTCTCAACTTTCTTTTAAAAAGAAGTTCATTTCTAGCCCACATGGCTGGAAGGGAAACATGAAAATGAAATAGGAAACCCATGGATAACGGGGAAACGCGAGCTTCAGAAAAAGCCCAAATGTTTTACTTTAATTAATCTCACATTTTGTAGGATTGGACTCCTATTTTTCAATATTAGCAGCAGTTCACACCAATATATAATATTTTTTCTTCTAATTAAACCTGAATTAACAGAAAGTATAGGATTTCTTATGTGACCAAATGTTTTTTAGAGATTTTCTAAATCTCTGCCGTTTCTTGGACCGCGGCTACCGTGGTCCGAGAGTGAAGATCCTCAACCTTATCCAGGAGTGCTCAGTAAAACTGACAGCTATCAGAGGTCCGAAGCAGTACCTTTACAGAGTGAGATGTCCTACTGATGCTTTGGTTGAAACACACCTTTTATAAAAGTTAAGATGCTTTCCTGGATTTTCACACACAAACGCAGAGGTGGTGTATGGTACTAAAGACTGCTAGGAGCTGAGGATTAGTAAGAGACATTAGCTTCGTACTTGATAATGTCAATAAAATCCAGTATTTTGGATGGATGAATAGAATCAGTCTAGTACCAGCAGTCCCAAGTCAACTTTCAAAGACATTTTTTACTTTGGACCTGTGTCCAGTCCACTTAGAAGCAGCAAAATAATTCACATTTGCTTCATCTAGTTAAAATTCTCATTGGATTGTCTTCCACAAGCAATGGATTAAACTAGATATGCTATCAATCACTTAGCATAGATATATGGTACGAACAAAAAACAAAAGTGCAAGTCTCTCATTAATGGTAATACTACCCTAAAAAAAATGAACGGATGCAGAACTCCACTTTTTCTCAGTTGAAAAGGCACAGCATTCAGTAGATGAAAAACAGGATTATTAAAGGACAAAGCTGAATCGATAAATATCAAGATGCAGAACGTACACATTTGTGCTGGAAGTGCTGTCCTTCTTCCCTCTCGGAAGACCGAGAAGCTGGCACAGTGCTTTCAGCCAGGTAGCACACAGAGGTGATTTACAGACCTATTGCCGTTGCAGTTTGACATCTGAAAAATATTTGTTTGGCATAATAATTATGTATAACTCCTCCCACTAATGACTAGTACATTGAGGATGAGAGGCACAATTATAACAATGAAAATGATATCGAACAATTCTCAATCACAATTAAGCTAAAACCGTGATGGGTCTCAAATAGCCTGAGGAGAATTCAGAGTTGAATAGAAACAAGACAAAATCTAAATGAAGCATTACTGACCTGGAAAAAGGTGCTTCATTTAGAGTTGAATAGAAACAAGACAAAATCTAAATGAAGCATTACTGACCTGGAAAAAGGTGCTTCCTTATAAATGGAAAATTTAAACCTGGCTGTAATGCTTATAAAGGCAGAAACAATGGCAAATTTCTCCAAATGGTGAGATTTCAATAAAAAATTACCCCTTGGCTTGAAAGTTTCCCCTTTCTAAAGACAGTTTCATAAACAAATGGTCCATTTTTCGTTTTAGTACCATTGTTTGTACAGCAGTTAGTTACAGTAGCTAGCTAATATAACAGTTTGAAACCAAAAAAAGAACTTCTTACAAACAGACTGAGAAATGTAGTTTAAATTTAGTAGATGAAATGCCAGAAATAAGCAGAAAGAAACTGATGGAAAATGAACTTCCAGTGTGACTGAAGCAAACATTGGCTTCAAATACTTTTAACCAGCAAAGTGACAAATTCAGCAAAACTGTTGGAAAACATTTGGATGCTCATTCTTTCAAACAGACATTTTTGATACTTTAAGAAAGGGAGGGGGGAATTTAGTGGCTGAAAAGATAGCTCAATATTTAGGGCTGCAGTATGAGGTTTAGTAGAGAAAAGGAACCATTATAATGAA
Source organism: Pelecanoides urinatrix (assembly GCA_013400755.1). NCBI lineage: Eukaryota > Metazoa > Chordata > Aves > Procellariiformes > Procellariidae > Pelecanoides > Pelecanoides urinatrix. The sequence goes on from VZTQ01002360.1 coordinate 436,870, forward strand.
CTTGCCATTAAAATTATGTTGTTCATATTGCCGTTAAATGGAGGAAATACTAGATATGTTGGTATAACATATTCTATTATCCAGATGTTTACAATGGGAATTACTTTTACAAGAGAAGAGCTCTCACACAAAAGGGATTCAATTCAATAATTTTTAATCTACCATTTAAAAAGGGAGCAGGGGAAGTTTTATTTAACTTCGTCTTTCAGCCCTAATGTGCCGCGACCTTCATCTGTGCTATATCCATGTCAGCTGAGCTTTACTGCAAGATCAGAAAATGGGAGGGGGGTTCTATTTGCCATGACTGTATGCACCACCCAAATGGCCAGGGTGCCAAGCCCACGCTGGCATGGGCATGCTGCTGAGGTGCAGAAGCTCCGGCAAGAAATTCATTAAAATTTTCCACTAACATCAGGACAGAGAGAAGGACAGATATTTTTTATTCCCTTGTCTATATTGGCTAAGTCAGCGTGTTTTGGATCTTAAAAGACCTTTTGGTCACAGATACTCATAGTTTCCTCTGTTAAGGCATTTTATATTTGGGTGGTGACATTGCCATAAAATACTTTTTTGACTACTGGAAGTGCTCTGATCTCCATGCTGGCTGTATAATCTATCCTACACACCGGGATGAGGTATGGATAGACTGCGGGAAGGGGAAGGAGACCATGGGGTGTCCGACCCTTCCCAGGGCATCGCTTGTGCTCTGGCTGCAAGACCAACCACCAGCCCTGCAGAGGAAAGACCCAGGAAAGGGCATAATACATCTGTCCAGTTACTGCCCGTTTCTATCTCCTTATCCTCCAGCCAATGCTCGACCAGGCAGAGCTGCCTGCCGCGGCCATGTTTAGGAGAAAGGTTGAAGTGCCCCACGCTTGCCATCAGAAAGCTCTTTTTACTCTCTGTCGGACCTGTTTGCAGCCTGGGTCTACTCCACCCATGGGAAGCTCAGTCCTATATCCTGCTGGGGACCTCTTGGAAGTCCTCCTCAGCACCCACATGCCTTTTAAAATCTTAGTCAAAGACTCAGAGTAAAAAAAAAAAAATTAACAATGGACCTTGAATTTCCCAATCCCAAATATCTGTGGCTTCCTTCTGATGAGTCAGCCTGGGCCAGGGGTTTCTTAATCTCTTCTCATTCCATACAACATCCCTACAAATCTGAAGAGCTTAGACTGCCAAAGGTTACAGACTATTGCTAGCACTGAACGATCCCAACCTACACGCAAGGTAATGGGTACCCAATGCACACAAATCTCATTCTCATAAAGACATTATATTCTTATTGACTTAAATGATGCTGGGTTAACTCCTGTCAAGGTACTGAGGTGTAAATAACACTCCATCCACTCGCGCTACGTGCAAGTCTTCTGCCAAGCAACCAGAGGCTGGGGCTGGCCACCAGGCACCTCCAGGGAAAAGTTAATGCATCGGGCTTTCTACTGCAATGGGTATGGCACGCAGCCTGTTGTCAGCCAAGGGGTCCCACTGCCCGTTTTTGATTTCCAGGCTCCTAACAGAGGTGACCCAGATGGGTGCTACGACTCAGGCTCAAGCACTGAACTGGAAAGGATCCGTTTGCAGAGCCAGGACCCCAGAAGGATCCTCTCTGAGCCCGTAAATGCCGTTCATCACGGTTCCCTAAGCACAGAGGCAAGCAGCACGCTTGCATTTGGCGGCCACCCTCCATTTTAGGGAGGGCTTTTGTAAGGGAGGTGAGGTCAATTTTTAGCAGATGGTTTTATTTATTTACGTCTCAACAGCCCTTTCTCGGCTTTATTTGTATTTATTGCAGGGGTTCTGTTTGTGGTTCAGGGATCGCACCGGAGGTGTGGTGGTGCATTCTAATCAGCGCTGACCGCTCTGCTTGTTGAACAAATGACAACTGGCAGCCTTTGCAGCATTTCCATTTTGTAAGCACTCACTGCTGTGTCTCTCCGTGATGAAACACATGTCAGCTCCCAGCAGCGTAGGACCACCTGGAACACATTAGCATCAGAGTGAGTTAACAACCTGATCAGAACTTTTTCAAAGGACAAGTGGCCTGTGGAGGAAGCAGGACATGGAAACCTCACCCAGCCTTTCCAAGCAAGCACACTTCCAAGCATTTCCCTGATGTTCAGCACTCCATAATTTCCAGGTTCACTAAGTAGCTGTGTGGGGTACAGTATATCAGAAGCTCTGAAAATTGCCAGGAACTGCAATATTGCTGCCAGAGGAACAATTGTACCTCTTAAATACTATAAGAGCTGAGCCAAAGAGGGGAGCAGCGTCTCACTGGTAGGTGTTAGAGTGGGTTATCCAAAGGAGTCAAAGATCTTGTTCTTCTAAAAAGATGACATTTTCTTCCAAAACTTGCAACAACCTTTTGATCAAGATTGTTATACAAGTGCCTGCCAAGGATATGGCTATATGATAACCCATACTGAAACAACATTGTGTGATTAAAACGTCTCAGAAGTTAGGAAACGCCGGCATCAGCCCGTGTGTGTGTTTGTGTGGGACACGCTCAGCAGAGGCTGCCTCTACCACTCCGTGTTAGCACAAGACACACTGCAGAGCCTTACTCCTTCCCTAGCATTCCTGGCTATGAATAATAGCAATACACGATAGAGAAAGAAATCTGAATCATCTCAAGGATATCCAGAAAGGATGGAAAAGATTGCATAGGAATTAATGTAGCATTTTAAAGACCCTAGAGTACTTGGAATACCAGCCCAAAGATCTCTTATTCTTTCCTCAAAGACTTGAAATAAATTTTGTAGTTTTGGAAAATGACTTTTTGTATAGCTGGACTGGAAAAAACTCATCAGAAATAGTAATTTTTGCTTTGTTTTATTTTTCACGTAAAGAAAAAACGTTATTTTTCACTACGAAGGTGGATGATAAGTACAAAGAGATCAAACCTCCTTTCAGCATTACAGTATTGTGACTGATAATAATCTTTTCTTGACTGTATGAGAGTTTCCTCATGGCAATTAAAAAGAGCCCTAGAACAACAAACTTTTCTTTCACTGGTTTTCTTTCATGAGTAGCTGGAAGGGCCCACTTGGGTCATCAAGTTCTGTCCCATGTAATGCAAGGTAGCCATATAGATGGATATTTAGTTCAGAAGGGTCCCTTAAACCCCATCCGAGGTGACTTACACCCCCCCCAGACTACACCACCTATTCCAGCAACATATTCAGGACCTCAACTCAAAAGTACCCCAGGAAAAGAGAATGAACGATGTGGGAAATTCCCAGTTACTCTAGTTCCCTGCAAGACCAACAGTATTGCTGTTGGATAAAACTCCCAAAGGTGTACATAAATTTCCACATATTTTAAGTAAGTTCCTGAGCTTTTCTTTCTTCATTTATTTTTTCCCCTGGATGAGCAACTAGTGATATTCCAGTCTTTTCTCATTTATGCATCTGGAAATGCCTTGTTTATAAAACACCAAGATCCCAAGGCCATATAAAATTTTGATGAGACACGTTCTCCTGGGGTTGAGAAGATTCAACATTTCACCTGAAAGTGCCTCTTCTATTAAAACTAGGCCACTTCAACCTATCGACTCACATGGCCGAGACAGCAACCCACGCTTTCTGTTTGGATTGCTGGCTGGTAAGAACAAGTTTCTGTGTGAGAAACGCCCCTCCAGCAGCAGCCAAGCGCCTTCCCACTCACCAGGCAGCTCCCAGCAGATGTGTTGGATGCAAATCTGTTTGCTCAGCACCTGCTGAGCTGTGACCTTCCCCCGGCACGTGGTGGGACCACCACCGGAGAAACACCTCCCACAGCTGAGACGTTCTGCAAAGCACCAGGTTTCCGCAGACCGAGGGAGCGGGCTTCGTGCCATCCCACTTTGCACATCGGTAGAGAAGAAAGAAGGTCTTTTTTCACCAAAAGAAATACCCAGAGGAGGCCCAGGTCAGAGCTTTGGAGAGCTTCCCAGGAGCTTCTGTTGTTCTGTCCATGGACTTCAGCACTGCCCCACCTTCTCCTGCTGTCCCTGTGCAGCCACCCCACATACCCCGTGGTGCACATCTGGGGTTTATCTCCAGGAGGGATGTCCATGCTGATGAGAAGCAGTGCAGCAACATCGCCTCTTACCCAACATGGGACTTGCACATACGTAAGACCCAGGTTGACAATCACGGGGGAGCACTGTAGCTCCTGCTCCTAGTCCGTGGAAACACTCCCTCTGGTTCTGCCTGCTGGGTTTTACCCACCTGTGCTCAGATGGGGCAGAGGAGGATTTTATTCCTTTCAGTGGATTGCCAGTAGAATTCTTTCCTAAGCAATAATTACAGGGCCAAGAAGATACATCTCCACAAAGAGCATCTCAAAGTGGATAATGTATCAGAGGGCAGAAACAGTCTCTGCACATCCCGGCACTTCACTACTGCTTGTGTCTGTAGGGGTGGCGGATAGAGGAATCTCCTTTTTCCTTGTTTTACTGTGGCTGTAGCACATCTTTTCATTTTTCAGTGCAAAGTCTGCAATGTTATTTTGTGTAGCCTTTATTTTCAGAGTGGAACTTCAAGTGGTTGCAGTTGAAATACTGTCTTGTGATTTTGATTGATTTTTTGTTTAATCCTTAGCCAGTAAGAAATCCTTTGAAGTAGCAGAATTATGCTTCTCTGCAGGTTGATCTGGCCACATAATAATCAGAGACAGATAGCAGGCGAATGTACCGGAGCAGAAATCACAGATTTGCTGCTAGGTCCCAGATAGTTCCAGAGAGATACTCTGCTTTAGTTTTGCTTGCTTCCCCCTTCCTCCAAAGAGAGGAGTAACAGTGAGAGGACCTCCCTCCATTAAGTCCCCACTAATACTGGCCTCAGACAAAGCAACAAAATCCTTACTACAGGGGCTGCCAACCAGCTGAGTTGGTGTTTGGTCTGCACAGAGCCCTGCTCCAAAGCATTTCCACAACTCACTGCTGTGGGAAACCTTCCTGCTCCAGGCTGGGACTGCCAGAACAAGAACCAGCTCTACAACTGTAGTGAGGTGGGGGTCGGTCTCTTCTGCCAGGTAACAAGCGATAGGACAAGAGGAAATGGTCGCAAGTTGCGCCAGGGGAGGTTTAGATTGGACATTAGGAAAAAAGTCTTTACCAAAAGGGTTGTCAAACAGTGGAACAGGCTGCCCAGGGAAGTGGTGGAGTCCCCATCCCTGGAGGGCTTTAAAAGACGTGTAGATGAGGCGCTTGGGGGCATGGTTTAGTGGGCATAGGGGTGTTGGATTGATGGTTGGACTTGATGATCTTAGAGGTCTTTTCCAACCTTAATGACTCTGTGATTCTATGATTTAGGCTAGGGAGGGGATGGTCGATGTGGACCCCTCAGCTCCACTCAGCCCTCTCTGTCCCCAAGTCCCACTTCTCTCCCTGCTGGTGGGGGTGGTGGGTGGCAAGTGTTTAACTGGAGCAGCATGTGCAAATGGAGAGAAAAAAATCAGCTGAAGGTCCATAAGTTTCAGCTGTGGCTGCCTGGCGGCAGCTAACATAGTTATGATTCAAGATGGGATTGACCGGAGGCATGTTCTGTATCTGTCGTCTCTCGTAGAGTGCCTTGAAACCCAACCGCCCGTTACACAAGTGCCATAACGCCTGCAAACGCAAAAGCACGACAAATAGCTGTCGCTCTGAAGAAACGACACCAGCCAAATGGATTTTCCCTTCGCTGAGAAAAAACGTGCAGAAAAGGGACTGTTTGGATTAGAGGAGCAGCCTGAAAGTCATGCCTCTTCTCTCATTTCCATCCCTCGCCGAGGAGCCTGGTGCCCATCACACAGGAGGATGCAAGGTGGTTTTGCGCTTCCCTTGCACACTTCATGAAGGCGGAGGGTTCCCACATGCAAACCAGATCACTGCAATGCAGAGCGGGGTGCAGGGCTTCAGCTCCACTGCGCAGGGGTGGGTTTCACCTTATTTTCATGCTGGAACAACTTGAAAACTATTCTTTTCCTAAATATATTCAATAAATCATAAAAACAAGATAGTAGATGCTGGAAGTAAGTGTTGCTGCCCCTTACAGTGCTATTCAAATGGACTTTAAGCATGTGAAATGATTTTTAAACTGTAATGAACATAACTACATGTACATTTTACGTACCTAAGTTTCCTATTGTGACTCACTCAGAGATGCTTTTCTTGGGTAATATTCTAGGGGCTTGTATCTCAGTGTATACATTTTCCATATCCTACACATGGAATAATTTTGAAAGATTGTAATTCAGGGAAAAAATATTTATACTTTAATATTCTTCCTGATGTGTTACAGAGTGCAGAAAAAGACTTTGACGTCAAAACGTGCTGTGAGGTAGCAGCTCCAAGTCCCCATCCACATGTCCCGTTTGGCTCTCGTGCAAACATGCTGGCACTGTCAGGAGTGTTCACATTCACCTTTGGGCTCAGTAATCTTGGGTTTGTATTTAAAGACAATTTACAATTTATTTAGGGGATATTCATTGTATTGAAGGTTTCTTCAAGTGGTATCTTGAAGAAATGCATGGTGCAAGTATTTGCACCAGCATAACCTGCAAACCTGAGCCCCTGTTATTTGTGTTACATCTGCTCATTAAAACTGGGCTAGTGTGAAAATGCTTTGAGGATAACCAGGAACCAGCTCAGCTTATTCTGGGGACTTGTGTGAGCTGCAGAGCAGAAAATCTGCAGCATGTGTCTAGAAATCAGTCACTCTGGGGGAAAGTAGGACAAACATGTTAGGAAAACCAGGCCTGCATGGGGCTAAATAAAAATGTGGTATTTCTTCATGGTAAGACTGATAATATGTTATAAAATCCTCTAGTAAATTAAGAGTTTTTTTTCTTCTTAAGGACATGGCAGATATCGTAACATCACGTCAGTTGGAAAAGCCTCCTAAAAGACTGCATAACATAATGCTGGAAGCTCCTGTATCTATGTTAATATTGCAAAGATGTCACAGAAAAAACTTCAGATGCTGCACGGGTAACTGCTGCTGTTAATCACAGCACTAACGATGCTACCTAAAAGCCTGGAACTCAGAATTTTCTGTGCAAATGGAAACCATTTCAGGGTTTTGTGTAATTTATAGATTTCTGGTCTTCTGAAATATTAGTACAAATTAATGTAATTTCTCTTTTTTGCCCCATGAGATAGCAGACACTTATTTTTGAAATGCAATGAGGATCTACCCTAACTGTTTATCAGAAAAAGAGGAGAGGGGGTGGCTATAGGGGAGAAGCACGCAAAATTACACTTCCTGAGCAATGTGCATGTTTCCAAGTACAGAAAATGATAAAAACCCCCAATATTTTCTTGGTTCTTGGCTTTAGAGACAACCAGTTTCTGGCTACCTTCACAAAGCTTTATGAAAAGCTCCATGTATTAAAAATCTCAGGATATTGTTCAAGCTCAAGGTATTATTCTAATCAGTTACATTCCTCATATTCCCCTTTGCCTTGTCCTTTTAAAGCAACGAGCCAAGCAAATACCAGGCTGGTTCCTTGCAGCAGAGGAATTTCTCCCCATGCCTGTAAGCAAGCCCTGCCAACCTCTCTAAGACAGTCCTTCACTCTTCCCACCAGGAGCTACACGTGGTCTCCTGCCCGTCCACAGGCTGGGTTTCCTAAGTAGCCATCTATTTTTCTTCCAGTGCCAGGTTACCTGATGAGACAAGGAATTTTTGGTGATCTTTTCCTCTCGGGGGGAATATTAGTTTAGGCGTAATGCCAAGCCAACGTGGCTCATTTGCCTCCTGATGTTTGCCAGGCTCAACGGCAGGCAAGGTGAGCCCAGGTCTGATGGGTGTCGGGGGAAGACATGGTCATTACAATCTTCTGAGTCCCAAGGAAGGACCTTAGCTGCAAGATCACCTTCCTTTCCTTTAGGTTTGATGAGCTGGGTATTTTATTGTCTGAGGCAAATCCTTGATGCAGCATTCTTGAAAGTAAAGAAAATGTGAACAATGAAGAATGTGCAACTCTTCAAAAGAGTGGTCCTAAGAGCAGCAACAGATTTTTAAACACCCACAGCTAAGGCCACTTCAAATTTTAAAGATTTACAGCCTAAAATTTCTTAGCATACCTGCCAGGACAAGAGTGAACAGTGAATACTTCTCACTAGTTGGTTCCCTTTCCAGTTGGAGGACCAAATCACTCTGGCACAAGCCACAGTTTCTCTAAAATAAATCATCTTACCCCCGCCCCTGCTAGGGCTGCGCTTGGAGCCTTTCATCTCTCTCAGTCCCAACTTCTTCAGTTCTCCAGCACTTCAGTTCCTGAACTTCACAGTGTTAAAATTCCCAATTTCCTGGCTCTGCCAGCAGCTAACTTCAGCAAATCCTGCCTCCTGCAGTGCTGGACACCTACGGCTTCTGCCTCCTGAGGTTTTATCATACTCATGCTAGTACACTGACGCTAGTCCAAGTGCTTTGAACCTTCTGGCTTCAGAAGCTCAGGATTTTGATTGCTTGCTGAATTGTTCTGTTTCAAATACTGTCCTTAGCTCATGCTGTGCTGCCTTCAGCCCCCCAGCCTTTAATTACGCAGCAACCCGTACCTACCGGGGTGTTCATTAAGTAATATACGCTTCTGTAGCACATACAGAAGAAAGGAAAACTATTGAAAATCAGCTTAATGTAAGTGTATAAATTCAGTACTTCTCAAATACAGTATTGCAAAAGCTCAGCCACAGTTAGAAGGACTGGACTGCTCTGTAGCACCACCTGCTGAAATGAAATAAAATGAAATACACTTTGTAATCCAGTTTCAGAAAGGCACATATTAACAGTTCAAACAGGCCAGACATCATGCACACTTGGTTTTGGGTTAGGAACAAATGTTCCAGGATTCAATGATACAGCACTGTCAAGGACTGCCTCATATGCGCCTGTTTGGAAGGATTTATTTAAATATAGTATGGGGGGGTGTCAGTCTAAGAAAATTTTTGTCATGTTTTAATAGTACTACTGAAGCAAAAGATGCTTCAACACGACTCAGTTTGTAAGGCAACACAGAACTTAACGAATATTGTTTAATGATGTAATAAATACTGACCTGACTGCAACTGTCACAGAAGGATTTTAGAGTAGGGATGAATTGTTCATATGTCATTTTCCCGATATATCATGCTACAGAATAGCTAAATAATGGACTGAAATAATAAACTTACAGAAGTTGGGCTTACATTTGCCAGTCACAATAAGGAAGTAGGATTTTTATTTGGTACCTTCAAAATCCATATTAGTTGCATTGCAGTTGTATTTGGCAGTATGGATAGAGTGAATTGGAAGATGTGGGACTACCGCACTCCTGGTAGGCTCATGCAGGCGAGAGAAGGGGGATTGTGATGCCAATGCCACTACCTGAATAGCATCAACGCCATGCTGTGTGTAAATTGTACTGCTGGGCATGTTTAGGTCCTTTTGCCTGATTCTCCCAGTGCTCTTTGTGTTACGTTGAGTTACGTAGGAGTTGTGTTGAGTTATATGTGAGCTATGTTGAGTTATGTATGAGTTATGTTGAGTTATGTTGAGTTACATATGAGTTACATTGTGTTATGTTATGTATGCATTTATGTTATGTAGCATGAGAACTGCTTTCCCTCCACCACTCAGTGCAGATCTGGGGAAATCTCTGATAAATGCGTTTTGTGAGCGGACCTCTCGTAGGCTGCGAGCCAGGGCAGCAGGCTTTGCCCACCTGGCTGCAGTCACCATCAGACATGTCCCTCCATTTCCCCCCGATTTCTTTTGATACCTCCCCCCGGGTGTCCTTCGCTGTGCTGCAGGGCAGCGGAGCTGGGTCTGGCCATTGCACACCGGCGTATCCAGCTGCAGCTGAATTTCCAGATATGCCCTGCCCTCTTGTGGTATGCTGCTGGCCTGATCACGCCTCATTTCTCGCTGGTCCTACACCCCTGCAAAATAAATGCCTGGTGACCCCTCAAAGCTGCGGTTAGAATCATAGAATCACAGAATCACTAAGGTTGGAAAAGCCCTCTAAGATCATCGAGTCCAACCGTCAACCCAACCCCCCCATGCCCACTAAACCATGTCCCCAAGCGCCTCATCTACACGTCTTTTAAATCCCTCCAGGGATGGGGACTCCACCACTGCCCTGGGCAGCCTGGTCCAAGGCCTGACCACTCTTTCAGGAAAGAATTTTTTCCTAATGTCCAATCTAAACCTCCCCTGGCGCAACTTAAGGCCGTTTCCTCTCATTCTATCACTAGTTGGAGGGGATGGGGTGGCAATGTGCAAACGCTGCAGGCAGCAGGGTTTCGGCCAGCGCCGTGCTGCACCCCACCTCTCTGCTCCCGCCCCACACTGTGTCTGTCAGCAGCATCACACCCCACCGCCTAAAATCACCAATGTGGTTTCCCACAAACAGAGACTAAAATAAAAGGCATATTATACTTTTGCCATCTGTTACACACCCTCTGGATCGGAGTCCTGCCCTTGGATGGGTCCTCCCATCTAGAGCACACAGCGATGAAGGATACCTGAGAAATCTCCTAATACCAACCCTTTTCCCTTCTTAGCTATAAATGCAGCATTTAGCCTCTCTTTCACACCCTTAATCCAGTCAAGTAGCTCCTGTTCTTATTTTAGCCCTTCTGCCTCAGTAATTGTTCTATTCCCTTTAATATAGTTTGCTCCTTCCCGAGGAGGAGCCTCTGCTATGAGGAAAGGCTGAGAGAGTTGGGGTTGTTCAGCCTGGAGAAGAGAAGGCTTCAGGGAGACCTTGTTGCGGCCTTTCAGCACTTAAACAGGGCTTAGAAGAAAGATGGGGACAGACTTTTTAGCAGGGCCTGTTGCGACAGGACAAGGGGGAATGGTTTTAAACTAAAAGAGGGTAGATTTAAACTAGATATAAGGAAGAAATTTTTTACAATGAGGGTGATGAGACACTGGCACAGGTTGCCCAGAGAGGTGGTAGGTGCCCCATCCCTGGGAACACTCGAGGTCAGGTTGGACGGGGCTCTGAGCAACCTGATCTAGTTGAAGATGTCCCTGCTCACTGCAGGGGGGTTGGACTAGATGGCCTTTAAAGGTTCCTGCCAACCCAAACTATTCTATGATTCTATGATTCTATGATTCTATGATTCTATGATTCTATGATTCTATGATTCTAAGCCTAAATGAAGCATTGGACTCTGTTGTATGAGCCGGGCAGAAGGTGGTGAGGAACCCACATTTCTGCGGATCCCATCCCCATCTCTCCTGGCTCTGAGGTTAAACCTCCCAGTGCAACATGCAACAAAAGCCACCTCTGTGGTGGACTCAGCTGATACCTTTCCAGTCAAGCCAACGTAGTTTCCCCAAGTTAGAAAATGGCCTCAAGTTGCACCAGGGGAGGCTTAGATTGGATATTAGGAAAAATTTCTTCACCAAAAGGGTTGTCAAGCCTTGGCACAGGCTGCCCAGGGCAGTGGTGGAGTCCCCATCCCTGGAGGTATTTAAAAGACGTGTAGATGAGGTGCTTAGGGACATGGTTTACTGGTGGACTTGGCAGTGTTAGGTTAATGGTTGGACTCGATGCTCTTAAAGGTCTTTTCCAACCTAAATGATTCAGTGATTCTATGATTCTAAAAAAACCCATTTTTTCTTTCCATCTGACAGCCGTACACCTCTTTCTGCTTATTTCTCTGTCTGATTGCTTCTATTTTTTGGCTACCTTGCTTGATTTTTACTTTCTTCAGTGCAATTTTGCCCAATCGATTTGTCTCATGGCTCCAGGATTTCATTTGACTCAACGGCAGGATTTCTTTCTTATCCCCCCGCTCCTCCATCCCTTCCTGTAGCTCTTGTATTGCAGCCGTTGCCTCCTCACCTCACTGTAGAGCCACATTGCCCTGGGCCCCCTGCTCTTATCAAAGGACAGCAGTTTTCATTGCTTTCTATCTCTGATTTCAACATACTAGAGGAGGAGTTACCATGTGTAGACCCAGTTAATCACCCTGGTAACTGGGGCCACCCAGGCAGAACAGCATCGAGGGTGACCCTTGGCTTCTTCCAGGCCTGGCTTAGCTTGGCTGGAATATCTGAGTGTATTTCTGCTTTAATGCCTATTTAATGGCAGCGTGACTGTTCCCCGAGTGGGGAGTTGGTAATCACTTTTCTCATAGAAGACTTGAGAAAGCAATAGTCACTTAAATGAAGTCAATTCAGGCCCAGAGTAATACATATAAATAAATATACACACACTGTGTGTCATCACGAGGGCTGAGCTGGGAAGAAAAGCTGGGAATGATCTAGATTATATTGTGCACTTGTCTGACTTACAGATGTATTAAGACTAAAAACCAAGAAAAATAAACACTGATGTTTTAAACACAGTTTTTTTTTTTTCCTACAAACTCTTTTTTCAAAATTTCACTGTGGAAGAAGACCCAGTTTGGTTGGCTAAACTGTGAGCAGCCACCAATGAATGACGTCTCACTGCATGTGTGACGCAGACAGCCCCAAATCTTTGGTCTCTGAGAAACCCAACATGTTTAATAATAAGAAAGCTAAACCCCAAGTTATTTGCAAGTCATCTGTGGCTTAGGCTTCTGTAGCTTAAAGTAAATAAAGTTTTGGGAGCCCCTCTGAGGCTGTTCTTCCACTGCAATGCTCTGAGTACCAGCATAACCCTTCCCTTTCCTCATTCCCATTCATTAGTAGAAAAAGAGATCATTTTGTAAGTGTGCGAGACATACCCAGACTGAGGGAAGAATTGTGAATTATTCTGCCCTCCTTTTGACAGTAAATGACGGTGCTTGATGGTATTTTCCTTGGGNACCAGGGGAGGCTTAGATTGGATATTAGGAAAAATTTCTTCACCAAAAGGGTTGTCAAGCCTTGGCACAGGCTGCCCAGGGCAGTGGTGGAGTCCCCATCCCTGGAGGTATTTAAAAGACGTGTAGATGAGGTGCTTAGGGACATGGTTTACTGGTGGACTTGGCAGTGTTAGGTTAATGGTTGGACTCGATGCTCTTAAAGGTCTTTTCCAACCTAAATGATTCAGTGATTCTATGATTCTAAAAAAACCCATTTTTTCTTTCCATCTGACAGCCGTACACCTCTTTCTGCTTATTTCTCTGTCTGATTGCTTCTATTTTTTGGCTACCTTGCTTGATTTTTACTTTCTTCAGTGCAATTTTGCCCAATCGATTTGTCTCATGGCTCCAGGATTTCATTTGACTCAACGGCAGGATTTCTTTCTTATCCCCCCGCTCCTCCATCCCTTCCTGTAGCTCTTGTATTGCAGCCGTTGCCTCCTCACCTCACTGTAGAGCCACATTGCCCTGGGCCCCCTGCTCTTATCAAAGGACAGCAGTTTTCATTGCTTTCTATCTCTGATTTCAACATACTAGAGGAGGAGTTACCATGTGTAGACCCAGTTAATCACCCTGGTAACTGGGGCCACCCAGGCAGAACAGCATCGAGGGTGACCCTTGGCTTCTTCCAGGCCTGGCTTAGCTTGGCTGGAATATCTGAGTGTATTTCTGCTTTAATGCCTATTTAATGGCAGCGTGACTGTTCCCCGAGTGGGGAGTTGGTAATCACTTTTCTCATAGAAGACTTGAGAAAGCAATAGTCACTTAAATGAAGTCAATTCAGGCCCAGAGTAATACATATAAATAAATATACACACACTGTGTGTCATCACGAGGGCTGAGCTGGGAAGAAAAGCTGGGAATGATCTAGATTATATTGTGCACTTGTCTGACTTACAGATGTATTAAGACTAAAAACCAAGAAAAATAAACACTGATGTTTTAAACACAGTTTTTTTTTTTTCCTACAAACTCTTTTTTCAAAATTTCACTGTGGAAGAAGACCCAGTTTGGTTGGCTAAACTGTGAGCAGCCACCAATGAATGACGTCTCACTGCATGTGTGACGCAGACAGCCCCAAATCTTTGGTCTCTGAGAAACCCAACATGTTTAATAATAAGAAAGCTAAACCCCAAGTTATTTGCAAGTCATCTGTGGCTTAGGCTTCTGTAGCTTAAAGTAAATAAAGTTTTGGGAGCCCCTCTGAGGCTGTTCTTCCACTGCANTGAAGCATTGGACTCTGTTGTATGAGCCGGGCAGAAGGTGGTGAGGAACCCATAAAGTTTTGGGAGCTGCTCTGAGGCTGTTCTTCCACTGCAATGCTCTGAGTACCAGCATAACCCTTCCCTTTCCTCATTCCCATTCATTAGTAGAAAAAGAGATCATTTTGTAAGTGTGCGAGACATACCCAGACTGAGGGAAGAATTGTGAATTATTCTGCCCTCCTTTTGACAGTAAATGACGGTGCTTGATGGTATTTTCCTTGGGGAAGATGTCCTGTGCAGCACCTTTGCAGTGCCACCCCTGCCACGCAGTACGTTCTTACTGCAGCAACTGCTACTTTCAGTAACTAAATAGCAATTTTAAAGCTCTTAGAGTTGTATTTTCATCATTTTTCCTCTAGGTCTTCCACACCTGTGACCCATAGCCAAAAAGAGTGGATGGGGAGTCAGGGAACAGGGAGCATTGCAGTGTGGGTTGGGGATTCCAACTGAGGATGAAGGACATGACTCTTCTGGAGGTATGGAACCAGGTACCAGCCACACTCGTGTTGCCTGGTGGGGGTTGTTTTTCCAGGGATTGGAGATGATGAACCGGTCACATCATGAGCTTGGGACTTCTCACCTCTGCGAGGATCAGAGGAGTCAGAACGCAGTCATCGTGATACAGACGTGCGCGCAAACCTTACCCCCTCTACATCATTGGAGAAAAGTGCATTTGGTGGGTGAGAGCAGGAGAAGGCAGATGGACACCTGGGGAGCCCAGCACCCCCAGTACCCCTCTGGGCACAGCCTGGGGGTGCGAGCAGCCCCTGCCCCTGCCAGCCCAGCTGCAGAAGCACCAACATCTGCTCCAAGGGGCAGCTTTTTCACCGAGCAAAGGGATGCTCAGAAATGATGAGGGTCAGGGACAGAAAGCGTGTCCTTCCTCTGAAATGTGATAAGTTGAGTACTATTTGTGTCTCTTCCAAACTTTATTTTCCACTAATTGTGGCTTAATACGTACACAGCGAGCCTCTAATTTTCAACGGCAGCTTTCAGCCTGGCAGTCCATTAAGCCCCTGCTTAACCATTTTAAGGGTTTTTCTATTGATTGAAGCAGCGCAGAGAGCCGGCAGAATTTTCGCAGAAGCTGCTACTTAAGAGCAGGGGTTCCCAGCAGGACACTGCCGAAATCGGCGGAGGCGAGCATCTCCCCGGCCTCAGCCGCTGACAACATCTTTCCCGTGGTGCAAGCAGAGAGCCGGTACGGACAAAAGTGTGGATCTAAGCCCTTAGAGCATCTCTGCAAACTGGGATTCCCAGGCCACTGCCTGACAGCAGTTTGGCAGCTGCTCTGAGCTTATTAATAACTAGAAGTACTACTAAAATAACATGACCCAACAAATCCCCTCAGTGCAGAGATAAGTGCTGCACGACGGCCTGCACCGGTGCTGGCAAATCCCCGTGGGCGACTGCAGCACACGCAGGACCCTGCGGCAGTTCCCCAGGAGGGACCGCAAGGATGCTGGGGCTGCGCTTCTCCGTAGGATCCCCAACTCCTGGGCTGCCCTGGAAATTTTATTCCTGCGGGCATCTGGAAAGAAGTGGAAATTATTTTTTTTTTCCTTTTTTCACTTGCTTTTTCTTTTTTCAATGTAGAAAAAAATGCACGCATGTCCAGGGCACAAAGTATTGCCCGTGCTGACCACAAGATGGTACTGCAACACAAGCATTTTTGTTAGAAAATACAGCTGCTCACGAAATGCATCATTAAACATGCCTGCATTGGGGGTATTGAGCAGGAGTAACTTTTTTATGACACCGTTGTGCTTTGTCTTTAATAAAAGAGCGTTTGGCTTAGTTGGAAGATGGATTCATTTCTTGGCAGAAAGATATATTCAGAACTGTGACAACTTCACTCTTTATCTTCAGTTTATTAAGCTGAAGCACGCAAGCCTGTGCACTGGACTCAATAGATAACGACATATCATTTTCTGTGTAAACCAGTGCCTGTTTTTCTTAGAAGGAGATCCTTTGTTTTTGCTGTGCTTCTTCCAGCCAGCCAACATGCTTGGCCCAAACATGCAAGGTCTTACAGAAAACACATTTCACATTCCTCTGCAGCAGCAGCGAAAACATTTGGAAACGACCCTTTCCTCAGTGCCTTTGCTCTCAGGGAAGATGCATTTTTTCCCCATTACTTTTGTTCAGCAGAGATAAGAGGAAACACAGTAGGAGACACACAGAGTCTGAGCTCTTTGCAAAGAGCCACTGCTATGCTTTGACAATACAAAAATATATTGTCTTGATAGTAAATCCAATTTCTTAGCAAATTACTGTTCTGGGGATGTAGGTCAGCTCAGTGCTACAGTGAATAATAACAATAATACTGAGTTCCTTCACAGCTAGAATTGTCAACAGAAAGGTAAAGGGAACTGGAAGAACTTGGGATGAGCTTTATGCTACGTAGAGATTTGCTGTGTGGCGGGAGTGAAGCCACCGAACGGCAGTAGTATATTGCCTGCTCTGTGGCTGAAGAGGAGGGGTCTGACCCAGCACCATCACATCAGTCAACAACACCAAATGTTATTTTATTTCAGAGTCACCAGATCAATACTACTTTTACAGTCTGGACTAGAGAGCAACAGCCTTACCTCCAAGATGCCCTCTTGACAGTTAAGTCATGCCACAACCCAACGACATAAGGTTGCAATGCAAAGGTTAAATCAAGAGATCATATTTTGGAACTCAGGAAAGAGATGGAGACATAAAAGCATCCTCATTTATTTTCGGAAGGACCACAGGCTCCTAACAGATCATCTATAGCTACAGCCCCTTCTCCATGTGTTATTGTGCTACACGCAACATGGTGACAGTGCACCAACTGCTCGGGCACATATTGCCACCACTGTCCACCTTCCTACAGGGAACCTCCGGCCTTTNTTGCTCTCTGTTGAGCTTATCCATACTTGGGCACATATGGCCACCACTGTCCACCGTCCTACAGGGAACCTCCGGCCTTTCTCCTTCCTCTGAGTCAGAACTAGGAAAGACCTCAATCTAGCAGGGTACTGAGTATGATTCAGCCTAAAGCAGAATTTTTGACCATGAAGCATGTTTTGATTTAGATTATATACATAGGTAAAGGGCAGAGAGAATCTCCCCGACCACTGGTAGATTGCATGGGTCTGCTGGCAGAAATTAGAGTTCAGCACCATACATCAGTGTGGCACAAACTAGTGTGTGTGATTTGTTCACGAAATTAATGCTCACGCTAAAAGATAATGACAGTTACATTCATTAGCTTATAGGGCTGGTAAGATAACATCATTAGATCATGGTTGTGGCTGACAACTAAAGGGAAATATTTGACCATGGCAGATCAGGTTGGCAAATATTCTGTATAGAGTTATCCCGACCACACAGTGTTGACTCTGATTCAGAGCACAGCTGGCAG
The DNA here is from genome assembly GCA_013400755.1 of Pelecanoides urinatrix. Lineage (NCBI taxonomy): Eukaryota > Metazoa > Chordata > Aves > Procellariiformes > Procellariidae > Pelecanoides > Pelecanoides urinatrix. The sequence goes on from VZTQ01002360.1 coordinate 454,322, forward strand.
AAATCTTTAGTGTAAATAAATTGTTGACTGTAAATTTTACATTTGCAGACAGTGGTGAATTCATTCTGATCTTCTGATTCATGCTGCCATGATATTTTTTTTTGTACTGGTAAAATAGTCCATTCTCAGTTCTCTAACCATTTTTGGTCTGTAAGTATTTCTGAACTAGAACTAATTCATTCTGGTTGTCTAGAACTTGTTTTGCTTCCCTAAATTACTCAGTTTAGGCTTTCCAAACACCAGACTGAATCGTTTTAAACAGTGCATTAACAATTGTCAAAGGACCTAGGAATGGATTTCTGTTACAAAAATCTCACGTCATCAACCACATTAACATATGTGAAATGTTCAGGACTCATGAAGTTTTCAGCATTAACTCCTTATTTAGGAACACAGGAGGTGAACAACATGTCCCCATGGAGGAGGATGGTGAATAGTTACCTTTAGTATTTGTACATGTATTTGTGAATCCATCAGTAAGCTGTATTGTGGGGTCAAAAGGGCACGTGAAGCCAATTCAAGATGATTCTTTGGGCTTTTGATACCTCCTACCTAGATATCAGCTTAATTTGACCCACTCAACACACATTCAGGGAAGAAACAATCAGTTTAGCCCTTGAAAGGAAATTATCAAAAGGAAGCATTTTCATTTGTTTCTGAAAAAAGTCCCTATCTTAGGTAGACTGTGCTGGCCAGTTCTACCTGCAGGAAGACTGTAGCTGACAGTGATGCTAAGCAAGTGTGTTTGAAATCAAATATTGCATTATTGCACATTTATATTAAAATTTGGCCATTTTAGTCAAATAAAAACTTTCAGACAGTCCAGAGTTTCTCCATAGCTTTCAAAATGTTTTTTTCTCAAGTCTGTATAACTCAACTTTTTTAACTAGATGTAGACAACTTTCCTGAAGAGGGAAGCATGTAATGTGCAACTGATTCATTAATTAATATATCCTTTCTATGAGGATGCAAGATACTGTGCATCCTGTCCACTTATGCATTTAATAACAAGATTTCATAACGATTTTAAAATGCTTATTTCTTTGCAATGGAGAAGAGTAATTGTGTACAACCAAACAGGAAACTCCATAAAAGCTCTCCATGGCCAGCAATGGACTTTACATCCTGGGAAAATGTGTGAGTGATATGAATAGGTGATACGTATTTGTATTTACATGGACAAAATACGGAAGAAAATGGATCTGTTATGCTAAACACTGAATGTGGCCTGTTTAGATTTCAGTCATCCATTCTTACCTGGAATACAATTTTTTTTTTTATAACTGTGGCTATGAAAGCCCATTTATCTTGAAGATATAAATTAGACTTGGAAATCTATGTAAATGCAATTATCCTTTACCTTTATTTCAGAATTAAGGAAACGTAAAAACCTTAGTGCGAGTGAAGACCATTTGTGAATATGCTGACAAAAAGAAACATAATTTTAGGTTGAATTCAATTAAAAATTTTAATGACTATATGACATTGATCGTTTGAAAAAATGAATGAATAACATATATTGAAAATGAGATTATAAGCGTAATTGTAGGAAACTGATGCTAATACTGTGTTGCAGCATCTTAAAGAAAGTTAAACTTCAACATCCCCATGGAGAGTGTAAGACATCATCTTTGTACTAATGCTTTTCCACTCTACTCTTTTGCTGGGGTAAAAGAAGTTGCAATAAACTGATAAGCAAGATGCTTTACATTCTCACAAGGAAAATGTGGTATAACTGTCGTGAAGTGTGCTGACTGAAGGTGAGAGTCTCAGCTCATCAATCGGCTTCTCTTTGGAATGGGAAAAATGTAAATATCCACGCACAAAAATAGAATTTAAAAAAATAAAAACTCCTTTAAGCACTGTATTTGTGGCACTAAATTTACATATTATGTCCTCTTCCATAAAAAAGCATCATCAAAAAGAACTTGTGCCAGTTTTGTATTAAAAGGCTTATAGAAATCTCTTAAAATTGCCTTCGTTGTTGGTAGCATAGGTCCCAGGCTTCTGTCTTCAGGTCGCCTAGTGTTTGATGCAGGACTCTTTGTAATCAGAGCTTCTTGTTTCTCACTTAGAGGTCCTGTGGAAAAATGGAATATTATCTTAAAATATTTCACCAAAAATGCCCGTGCTAAAGAAGACAAATGACTAACTCAGAAGGTTTGCCAAGGGAAGACAAATGGAATTTGTGTTAGCAGCGATGATGTTTCACAATATTGAATACAGGTTTAGATTAGTATAATAAATCACTGTTAGTAAATATTGAAATATGTTTTCCTTCCATATTAATTAATCATCTCTACAACAAGCAGCATAAATAATTTCTGGAGGAAAAAATTATTTTCAGAAAACAGCTATGACATTGAATACAAGTTCCTGTCCATTTTGGAGTTGCAATTATTTTATACTCTTATTTCATTTTGTGATGTGAGTCGTTTAATACCTGGTAGAAACTCCACAAGCCTCACTCATGGAAGCCCTTTTTTTGTTTTTTTTTGAGGTTGTCAGTGGGATCAAAGTGGTATACAGGTACAGCCATGCCCCTATTCCAGGAATAAATGTAAGCCCTTGACAATGTACTTCAGCAAGATAAAAACCCACAGACTTTTCCAGCATAAATCATATTCAGGAAGAAGATGCCAAGCTCTTCATCTGTTCAATCTGCTACATTCAAACTTTCTCATCATCTAGACCAGTGTTTGGACCAGCCAGACTATTTTGCAGCCACATTTGCATCCTCTTGCTACTCTCAAATCAACATTGGGCAACATTTTGTCTGCCAGCATTTCTCTGAGGATTAACAACAGATGTCTCAATCAACACAGCAAAAACACAATTCCCCCCCGTCTCCCTGGCTAGAAACGCAACCTTTCATCATACTCAGATTTAGATTCTGGATTGGTGCATGCTGGCAACAGCGTGCACACCACGGTAGCACTTCAATTTGTTTAAATTGCGTGGGATAGCTCTCGCACCTATGTAAGCCCATGACAAACAAGCCTTGACTGCCTTCAGAAGCAGGACTGGCTTCCGTATGGTAAGATATATCCCTACATTCTGAATGGTTTTGATTTTTTTTCTCCATATAGTCTTAATAAGATCTTCTAACACCAGCCTTTCTATGGGAATTTGGGAATGTTAATTTTGCTTGACTCCAGGCAAGAAGATTAATGCATCCTTCAAGACAGATTCCCATGCTTCGGTTTTGTCTCTTAATAAAGCAAAAATGACCTAGAAGAAGGATAATAATGATTTTTTGCACTTATCTCAAAACAGGCAGAAGACACCTACCCAGATCCAGAAACTGGAACACCATGTGCATGGTGTATTTCACACTTGATGCATGGTCCTCCAAGCGAAGAACGAGTATCTGATCTTTGTCAAAAACCGTCAGCCAGTCCAAAAGATACACAACATAGAGCCCAACCTGTAACCTTACCTGTAAGCACAAAAAACCCAAAACAAATAAAAATTAATTCATCTTACAACCTTCTAGCAGTAACAAACCAACACTCACCTCTGTCTTCTGAGCAAAAATCCCAAATATGTGCCTTTGAGGAACCATGAGAAGACGCTATCTGAACATTATTCAATCTTCCTCTTATTTTCAGTGCAGCTTAAGGAAATCTTCACAAATGGCCTTTCTACCGGTCAGAGATGTCATTTTACTAAGGGCTTGGCACCATGCTCCTCCGTGCTTGGGATGACCCAGCCTTCACGGAGACGCTGAGGGCTTTCAGCCCCTGGACGAACAGCAGTGGAAGGGAAGACACTAAGCCCTGCTTCAGGCCCTTAGGCTGCTTATTTCACTTTGATTATCAGCTGCACCAGATCATGCTGCCATGAGTAGTACAAATATTCTGATTCGGTGTCAGGAATTAGATTTGGGTGTATTTGCTTTATCTTCTGATTGCAATCATTAGATTTAGATCTAAGCTGCAGTAGCAGTGGCTGCTAGACAGTGTTAATGGTGCATTGTCTGAGCATGCAATGAGAGCGCCAGACTGTGTTAGACCAGAGATGTGAAAAGCCAGTTTTTCAGCCTGTCTTGACCTAATCTCTGTTTTTCTTCCCTCCTCAATTTTACATAACAAGTTGAAACATAAAAAGAGTAGTCTGGTGTTCTTAAAAGTCCAACCTCCAACTGTGCTTAGAAATATTTTTCTAAATCCCTTCAGGCTCAGAAGAGAGAAACATGAATCCCAAGTCATAAACATCTTTCATAAAAGAGACTTAACATCTTCAAGCCGCATTACCGCAGAACCAAAGCAGTCAGATAACAATAGACTCTTTTGCTTCTTACACTGACTTGTGTGACCTACACTGATACCTAAATTCCAGCAAAATAAGCCATATTTTCAATTATTGCTAAGTTCTTATTATCATAATGTACGATTTTGATGTGTGTCTTTGGCTGCTTATAACATTAAGCCTCTATGTTCAGCAGACTTTATACATGTGCTACACATCACAGGGCATCAGTAGAGTTTCCCAACCCATAATATCCACATCTGGACTTTTGGTTTGATTGCCCTGGTTCGGCATGCCTTTCTCCAGGGCGATCACTGACTCTGTAAGTGAGGATAAGCTGCCAAATGCCTCTTTCTTTACAGGTTAGTGTCTATCAGCAGTGACAAGGTCTATGACACCTCCCTTGTTTCAGGAATATATTAACAAATAGCAAAACAAAATTCTTCTGGTGTAGTCGCACAATTAGCAATCTAATGAGCTCACTGGGGAAAACAATCCCTACTTTTTCAATATGTAGCAAACTATGCACATAACAGACTTCAGCAACTTGGCTGAAGAAGCAGCTAAAAAAGCCCATTGAGGAGCACAGTTAGCATTTGTGGTTTATTACAAACACCTGCTTGTGGCTCTCTGGAAAGAGGCATCCTCTGTTCATTTTCAAAAGTATCTTCTTCAGAAGGCTGCCTAAGACAACAAATGAAGATTGGTTCTGCACCCTGAGGACGAAGATGGGAGGAAAATCTTTCCTTCTGGTTCTCCCTCTGCCTTTTCCTCCCCACACTGGAAGAAATGCATTTGTGCAAGCAGGTAACTAGAAAATACTGTGATACCGCCCGGCAGCAACTCGTGTCTGGGGAGGTCCTGGAGGACCATCAAAGACTAGCAGCTCCAGTCTACCCACAAGGTAAGTAAGAGGAATGTCCACCACCAGCAGACATTAAGTGCTGTGGGGCTCAAGCCTGTGCAATACACTCTTTTATGGTTATTTTTTCAAGTGGAGGAAGCAATAACTTCACCCCGGAGGCAAGGGAGGGAAGTAATCCCTCTGAGTCCTTTACGGCCTGAGCAAATAAAATAGGATTGAATGGCAAACTGGCCAGATGTGATACTTCAAGTCCATCTCTTCCATATTATTCTCGCCCCTCAAGCAAAATTTGAAGTCAGTTCTTCACTAAAAATGTGAATTTTGGAGTATTGAGCCTGTAATATTTATCCATTCCCCTGCCAGCAGTTTCTGTATTTCCTTTTATCATTTTCTGATGTGCACAATTTAAAAAAAAAAGAGAAAGATTTTATCTAGTTACTGGTAGCCTTTTCTTGTGAAAGAATACATATTTTATTCTGATTTTGAGGCAATTTCGTACCACAAAGATCCTTGCCAGAGCTACTTTTTGGAGAGATCTGCATAAAGCTTACACATTAAACCGTAATCTTCACTAAATGTGCTCTCCATACGCTTGCACAATAGGAAGACTGTATTATTACTGTTGGCATTCATCAGGGAACAGACTGAGGAGACAGCTGAGCCAGTACATCAGCTTTTACATGCTTACATATATATTTATGTCATCCGCTTCACAAATGAAAAGGGAGAAAGTTTTATTTCTTGATGCTCATTTGCACAGTATTTTGGTATTTTAATAACCTTGAGACAACGTAGCATTAAACAAGCAAGGAATGAAATGTTCTTGTAAATACGTACGGGCATGGCATTGTTCAGGGTGTTGTTGTAGACACAGGCTCTCAGTGAGAAATCCAGCATGCAATTTTCAAACAGCTGCAGTGATTCTGCCACTTTTTCATGAAAATCTTCCGCAGATTTATTAGCACTTGCAAAGTACAGATAATCGGAGTACAATCTGCAAATGAGATGTGTGTAAGTAAATGGCAGAGGAAATGAAAGAAGATTTCTTTACATTACAATGGCAATCAGTTACACGAATCAAGGGAAAGGGTACATGTGTGTAACGTGGTCCCACCAACAGCCTCTTCAGCCAGTGACACATTTTCTATTCATTTTGATGGGGTTTGGCTCAGAGTAACATCCGCTTCAGGGAGTTGCTAAACATTATCCTTGCTTTCAAGGTCAGCAGCCCTCGAGAACTTGCCCCTAGTAACTGTGTGAGCCAATATTTATTCCTGAAGGCAAATTTTTCAAATGTATATACTTTAAATTCATGTTATCTGTGAACAGCAGAACTGGTCTCAGCTGACATTGGTACCCCTCTATATTTGGTGCTCCACACTGCCATGGATAGAAACAGTCCTCATCTCAAAAGCTTAAAGCTGATTTCAAAACCAACATGGATGGGTTAGAAAGAGCGATTTTTATATGATTACCAAGCCGGCTACCATCAAGAGTAGGAAAGAGTCCAGATTTCCTAGTTTTTTGCAGAAAGCTCCACCTCCAATCCTATATTGACCTTCCATCAAAAACTTCCAATTTACAGCATTCCACCTCATGTTTGTTTTTTTTTTTTAAGCTGCAATACTACAGCTAGGTGAATGGTTCCCATTTGTGCTACAGTCTGTGGTGCTGCATTCCCCGAGCGGTCCCACCTCCACTTTGAGGACAGCAGGAGGTGGGCAGAGCCCCCGCATCAGCGGCTGCTTGTGAGCGAGAGCCGCCAGCGACAGGAATTTCTCGAGGTTACAGCAGAGGAGTATCCCCTTCATCGCACGTTTTTAGCACAACTTTTACAATTGCTTAATAACTCTTTAAAAAGTTTATCTAAATTCAAATCCCTTTGGGGGGGTGGTGGTGGGGAAACAACCCAAAACCTACAGGCAATAAAATATCTACTTTAGCATTAATCCCTGAAACATTCCTTAAACTTTTCCAAGATAAACATGGTTCGAAGAGACAAAGGAAATGCTCTAACATGACATAAATATTAGATTGTGAATAATCCACTGAACCTAATATTTTAATTTTCTTTTGTATTTAGGCTTAGAAATTGTGACCAGAACCCCAACCATACTGCAGGATTTTGGAGACAGCTTTGTAACACTGGAGGAGTCACTTCCCCGAGTGTGTTTGCAGCACAAATATTACGCCTCCATAGCACCCACCTCTCAACACAACTCCAGAAATCCTAGATATCTTTCAGCCTCTTTCAAAAAAGACAGGTTTCTGAGAAATTACCTAAAAAACCCGATTTATTTAGGTCTCATTTTATTGCTGCAGTAATCTTTTGTATTGCACGCACTTTATTTATTTTTTAACTTCCCTAGATTTCCACAGGCACTTAAAAATTCATCATTTAATTTAGAAAGTTTAGGCCCTAATCCAGCAAAGCACTTAAGCACAGGAATAGCCCCTCTGCACTCATTATTTATGTTAGTGTTCTCGCAAACACGATTTTAATTCCCACATGAAACAATGAAGACTCTCTGTTCATTTAAAAAGGAAGAAAAGGGACACATTCGTTGCAGGATACTTTTAATTCAATTTTTTACATACTTTTTAGAAGAAAAATCACAGCAAACTGTGAAGAAGATGAGGCAGATGCACCCAGTACTATCTGTAGGAGTCACCAACTAAGACAGACAAGCACTCTGATTTTTGTCCAGTTCTTCCCAGTCTGGTAAACACAGTTGAGACAGTTTTCTTTAAATGAAAAAACTCCATCTCAGAGCAGAGGGAGGGTACTGGGCTTGGACCGGATGGGCTGGGCAGCCTATCTCAAAGTGATGCCCACCAGTGCTTGAGGACCTCAACCATGCCACCACGTGTGTCCCCTCCCTCTGCAATGGCAGACCTTGGGTCCCTCACACTGTACCCACAAAAGAGCCGCCATACCAGCACGGGTACTGTACGAGCTGGGGAGAAGCTAGGGGACAAAGCCAGCTGACTTCGACTAAATTAGGCACCAGCAATATCTCCTGCTTGCAGAAAAGTGTGTACATCAACAAGCCTCAGACTTGCCCATGGATGGCAGGACCGACCGCTCCTAGCAGAGCAGGTAAAAAGCTTCTTGCTGGGGGAAATCAGCCAGCAGGCCTGGCTGCAATTTTATTTGAAAAGGTTTAATATGACTGCTTAGTATTTCTAATCTTCCATTAAAATAAATGCATCATTTCAAAGACTTGCTGACATCTTGTGGAAAACTACGTTCTTGAGGACAAGTTCTATCTCTGCAAGGCAGTCGAGATTTTTCTATATTTCTTTCCACCCGTTTTTAATTCTGGGGACATCTGCCTGGAAATAAAACCTTTGCTGATTAGGATTCCAGTTGTTCCAGCTACTTGAATTCATTACCCTCAATCACCATCCATTACAATGAAATAATGCCGCCATTGACACCCACCATGACAAACCTTGATGTCGTCCCCTGTTGGGAGACAGACCAAGACCCTGTGCAGGTTAGACCAGACCCTGTCCCAGACCCTGTGCAGCACCCACGTCCTCCCGGCTACCGCAAGGCAACTGCCCCACTGCCCTGCATTGCCAATGGAGCTGCCCAGGCTGCCCCGTCTGCCACGGCTGCTTTGGCTCCTGCAGTTCCGATGAGCTATCAGCAACAAAGGCATAGGGAATCGTAAACAAAAAGAAAACCATTTATCATAAATACAGTAAGGGAGATGAAGTTGACTTCTTATTTCACCCTTATTAAAGCTGGCAAAGAGCTACACCCACATTACAGAGAGTGGTTAAAGCGAGCAGGGAATTTGTTGGTAGCTTACGTGAGGAAGCCACTTCAGCCAGCTCTCTCGCATAAAATTACCATCTGTTAAATCCTGTTCAAAGTTGAGAGCTGTATTTGCTGACATAGGAGATGGGAAGCACAGCTCTCCTCTCACCAGGAGCCATGTCCCACCGTCAGGAAAGCTCGTCAAGGAGCACCCGTCCCTTCCCGCTGCCGGGCAGCGGGGTACGGGCTGCCCTTCTCCCAGTGCCCAAGCTCTCACCAGAGCCTGGTCCCCATCATCAGCAGCATCCCCTTCTCTTCGCTGGCTGTTTCTGGAGCTTTGCCCTTGAGCACTGACCTAGCCCTAAGTATCCTGAATATCCCTACGGAATTACAGAGAGAAGCAATTCACACCCCCTTAGTCTGATCTTTTTGGACTCTGCCTCCATCCCCTCCACCCTCCTCATTACCCTCATCATTATCATTCTCCTCCAGAGGACACAGTGGGAAGAAATGCCTGAGAAATCTGGAGGAAGACAGGGGAGAAAAAGTGAAATGCACGTGACAAGAAGGACATTCATGGACAACACAATGGAGAACCATTCAAGAACAGCCTACAACCCTGCAAAAATAGAATCTTTCCACTGCAGACAAAGTCAGGAAGACCAAGGACGAACTCCTAAGCAGTTGTTAGCTTCAGTGAAAGCTAAAATTGTCTAGGGAAGCTTTACATTAGTGTTGCACCAAACAGTTTTAAGATCAAAAAAAGTTTGTATCATTTGCTGACTCTGGAGCTATTTGCAATCTTTTAATCATTTTGAAGAGTACGCCCCTTGAAGACATAAACCTTATTATTTAACATGAATCAAAGCACTTCACAGGACCACTTATGCCGAGACATGTAAATGCAGCGCCATACTCAGTCTAGTGAGCCCTGCTGAGAACCAGGGCATATTAGCTCAGTAATGGAGTTACATTGCATTTGGCAACAAATAAATTATTTTTTTCAGAGTAGCTCAGGTGTCCATGCATGGTACTCACTGTGGCATTTACACTCACATGCCCCTTTTTAATACTTTATCACAATCACATATGCCAAAATACACAGAACAAAACCCCTTGGCAGCTCTCACCATAAGCCAAGTAACTCTGTCAAATACCATGTGAACACTTATTTGCATCCAAGAGAGCGAGAGTGAATATAATCATTACAGTAAGAAAATTCTCTTGCGTAGTTCAGCAACGTGATCCTTGCTCACCTTTCAACGGGGTCTCTCAGCATGATGATAAGTTTGGCATTCGGTTGGAAGGCATGGATAAAATCCTGGATTAAGAAGGGAGGTTCTCCTTCAGTACTGTTGTCATAAAAGAAAATCCAAGCATTGTTGTCCCACATCGTCGAGGCACTGGCCTCCCCTAAAAATTAAAAGCATCTCTACTAGTAACTCATTTCATTCTTTGAATTGGAGTGGAAATCGGATGAATTTTGAACTGGTGTAGACTGTTTAAAATTGACTCAATTAATTTCAACATACCTTGGTTCTTGCAAATTGGTCTGGCTAACGCTCCCCAGAGCCAGAGCCATCACACTGCCTCGTACCTTCGTGAAGGTAGTGATGGTTGAGGCAGGTTTTATGTAATTCCACCTGAAATATTACTGTCCACTAAGCACACTGCTTCCTGTTAGTGGTTAACACATGCAAATATATTTGATCTGGGCTGGAACGGACTGCTCAGGGTTTTGGCCCACCCTCCAGCGAGGAGGCAGGAGCTCCTCGCTGCCGAAGACCTGCCGTGCTCTCCATAGCACCCCAAGGGTTGGTTTTAATGCTCCTGATCTCAGAGAAGTAAGCTGCTAACAAATTGTACAATTTGACACAAACTAAAGAAAAAAAGTGGAAACCACTGCTCCAGGAGGTAAACAGCGTTTAGAACATAAACAGGAGGGTCGGTAAGCACATGGAAAATATTAAAAAAAAAATGCACCAATGAGCCGAATTGTGTCACTGCTGTTTGAAATATCCCTTTCTGAGAATTAGCCATTATCAGAGGTTTTTTTATATAACTACAGTTATCCATGCAGATTAAGTCAAATATAAGTATTTACTAAATATTAGACAAAATAAAAAGTCTGTAGAATAAATAACACATTTGGTTAAATGCCAGATTCTGATATCCTTAGTTTCTGAAGAAGCTTACTCTGAAAGTAATGATTCAGGGAGAAAGACAATCAGTAACGTCTCTGCCAGAACAAGGTATATGATGCTTCAGCTGCTAAATGATCTGATATGATGTTTTGAATTGTGTAATCTTCCCTGTCTTTTTACATAATACTGGCATATATGTGGCACACCACCATTGAATAAAACATATACAGAAGCTTTTTGGAAACCTCCACTCCTTGACAGTCTAATGAGAGCTAATTCTTGTTAATGAGGTTTTTTGAATCAAAAGGAATGAGATGCAAAAATAATAATGTTGTAGGCTTATAGACTTGCACGTGATTTCCCTTTTTTTTTCCTCTTCTCTCCTGGGAAAGTCCAATAAACATAACATGAAATAGGTACTGGCTCCAAACTCCAGCTTAGCATAATGTGATTCATTAATAAAGTCTAGGAGTTGTTAGAAAACACATTAATCTTCTGTCATGTTTATTTTGTCTCTTTTCAAAAGGAGGAGAGCAGGTCCATTGGCTAAAGCCGGGTTGTCCACAACAGCTCTGCTTTTCCATTCTAAATTAATTAGCCAAAGTACTGACTAATCATCGGTGGGCTATGACTTGTCAATTAAAACTCAATTAGCCCAGCTCCCACGCTGGGTGAAGCAGAAACACAAAAGACTAAATATAGGACAAGAGCTGAGATAGCCATACCATCAAAGCATCATGCGGCTATTTCTGTGCTATCCGAAGTTGGTATCATGCAAATGGGTACGAGCACTTGCATACACGGATTTACAGAATAGTGCACTCCAGGGATGAGAGCGACCTTGGAAAGTCACTGCTACATCTCCATGACAGGAACGGCTGGGCTTAAACTGCTCCCTTAGAAATGTTTGCCTAAATCATGCCAAAGATTAAAGCCTATGACCTCACCAAGCCACCTATTCCTCTCTAGAACAGCTTTTATGATCGTCCTTCATACTTCTCTGCTCTGTAGACCTCTGACCATACTTGATGCTCTATTGGATTTATTCCAATTAGTTCATATATAGTGACCAAACCTAAGAACATCTGCTTACACGTGTTGTCTGAACTAAAGAAAACCAGTGCATTTACACATCAATGGCCAGATTCTCTTAACATCACAGACCAGAACACTCCACAGAAATTGTTTCAGCTGGATCAGCTGCCACCACAAAAACTCTGCAGGCAGCGCACGAGCAAGGGAAGACCACAGGCACACGACCAAATCATGCTGAACCATGACAGGGACTCAAGGTGCTGCTCTAACACAGTCGGTCCAGGATAGCCTGGGTTCGAGTAGGCAAATCTTCCCAAACACAGATGACTGTCAAGAACTAAGCAGGGGGGTGGGAAGTGGGGTGGTGGGAAATTTTAAAAAAAAAAAAAAAATCATTCTGATCTCTGCTGACTCTTACAATTTTAATTTTTTGAAGCAGCCAAAAATACTCCTGACAATTTGACAGTGTTCCTTTCCATTTTACAATACAGATTTAATATCTGCAAAGAGAGCGAGCCATACTAAACATGAGATAAATTAACCACTGCTATAGTAATTATGTAAAATTACTGCAGTGCAACTAAAACCACATTAGTTTTCTTATGGACTTAAAGAATATATGAATTGCTAAATTGCCTGAAGAATAGATGTATAACCTCTTTATTCAGTCATTAATGGATTAAAATCATACTGTGTTTTCACAAGACATTCCTCTGAATTTATCCTATTAATGATCACAAATAAACAAGTCCTGCTCAGAATGCCTCAGGCTAGATCTTTGGTTCATCTCTAAGCAGATGTTGGTTTTTTTGGGAAAATGCAATTATTATCCACCAAGTATATCATCCAAAAAAACTTAACTTTTCAAAATAATGTAACATGATGAGCTACTGAAATGTTTATAGCTTAATTCGATCTTTCTTTCTAGTCATCTGAAATAAGAAAATGGACGATTCAAAGCAAACCTGATATTCATACAGATTCATTTTAGACTAGCTAGCTTTGTTTTGTTTTTTACCAAGGTCATAAAAGATTGACTTAATGAGTATAATCATTCAGGACTTTTCCTGTAAACTTAATAAGAAAAGCGAACAGAACCTTAATGAAACAAGAAATGAGACTACAGGAAAGAGAAACATAAAGTGAACTCTAGAAAAAGCTGTAACAGGAGGTAAGTAATCAAAGATGTACGTTGCCAATTAGATTAGCAAATTTAATTAGTATAAGCACTTCACCCATGAAAGGACAGGAGATGTTATTGTAAGTAGGAGGAAAATCCACAGATGTCCTTGATGGCAACATTTCTTAAGACCCCATCTTGCAAATTTTGCTCAATGTTGAATAAGGTGAATAATAGACTTAAATGGACGCTGAGAAAGTATTGAACAAATGCGACTATAGCTAAGTCTGGTTTCGTCACCATCTCATCAAGCCAACAACAGGTTAAATATTTTTTGTTAGAATGAGACAAAAAAAAAAAAAAAGATTCTGAGGGTATTCCTTCTGAGGGCAGGCAGCAAAAATCTTGTCTCTAATTTCCATAGACTAATGACTTCGGGTCTACTTGAAAAGTCTCTTTTCAACAGGGAACTGTCTCTTGCACAAGTATTTTCATGGAATGTGTCTGGTTTCCCTGGGAAAATTTGAGGTGATAGAGTAAGACTGGTAAAACCCTCTTCCCCTCAGTTTTCTGGTTTTAGCAGACAGCAAAAGCAGAATTTAGACATTTCTGCTGACGTTCCTCGTGGGTGCTGTAAACCAACGGCACCACGGACCACAGTGGATCGACCACTGTGTGTCATGGAAGGCAATCAGGGATCCCTCCCGAGAGCCCAGTCCTAACCATGGACTTCCATCAGATCCAACACAACAGCATTTCTAAACCATTTTTAATGCTAGTCAGGTAATTTAATATCAACTGAAACTGTAAGATTATCTTCAAATAGTATCCTGTACCATGCCTCTAGGTTCCACACCTGAAAAAAAATACCGCACAAGATAGCTTCAACTTGACTCCTGCCCTTGAAACTTGCATTATCTAAGCTGTTAACAAAGCTGCTCAGGGGTTTAATCATTTTTATTTCAGTCCACCATAGGCTACATAGGAATGATAACACCAAAAATGGTGGTCCTTCTTCCTACATGCATCTTACGTTGGAGCTTGAGAAGTATCTTATGTTGGAGCTTGAGAAGAGCTGCTTGGAGCTGTGTTGCTATCATGGAAACTGTCTCCAGTCAGCTACAGGATTTCTACAGCACCCATTGTATATTGTAATATCACAATTGCTGTGTTATCCCAGACACATTGCTACAGCATTTGAACCTGAAGCTACAATTCTGTGGCTGCAGGCAAACCCCTCATAATGAAAACAAAATGAAAACAATGTTTGAAGGAGTCACCAAGGTCATTCTCTTTCTTTTTTTTTTTTTAAGATTTAATTGAATGCTGATATTCATCAGATATTTATTGCTTCCTCAGGCGTTTTCTGAAGACAATCACAACTTTTTAACAAAGCAAGTAACCACCCTCCAGGAAAAGGTAAGAACTTCTGCACTATCCACACACACCAGAGAACAACCTCAGGGGCTCTGTGCTGTGAACCATTCACATCTGGGAAAATGCCCCTCTCCTGCCTCAGCTACGAAGGCAGCCAACCTGGAGCTACTGAGACGTATTTCAGAGGCTGTATTTGCCCTACCAATTATGATGTTGTTCATCTTGCCGTGCTCTTTTGCCGCTTCGCTCTGCAGCACACCCTGAATCTGATGTGCTGCTAAGTCAAACAGATCAAGGTAATCTTCCACTGGGTAGCGATCGTGAAATCCATCCCTCAGACGAATGATTCCTAAAAAGAGTGAAAAGAGAGAAGTTAAAAAAAAAAAATAATAATAGTAGGGCAAGACTATCTGCTGGTGTAAACCAAAACGGCTTCATTGACACGGCTGGCACTGAGCTAGCTAATGTCAGCACAAAATTAGACCGACGAAGTGTAACACTCAGATAAAAGTGTCAATAATGAAGTAGCTGAGATTCGAGACACTATACGATTAAGCCATAAATTCAAGTGATAGGAAATATCTTAAGTGTTCTGTTTTATAGTTCCTGCACAAATAGCTTGCATTTATTTTCTTCTAAATTTAGCTTTTGGAATGAATATAAAAGACCAGATCCTGCTTTCACTTGCACCAATATAAATTGAAGTAATACTGGACTCCCACCAGATTTACTGTTTGGAGATTGAGAACATGCTCTGATGCCAAATATGCAAATCAACATGCACTTATCAAAATCAGAAAAGTGGGAAATCATTCATGTTTTTATCTTTGACAAGTATGACAACAGAGCTCCATGACAGCGTCTTATTTTTCTCCTCTCGTTCCCTACGCTCCAGGCTGTGTTCAGCATCACCTTCTCCCTGCATTTCTCAGCATCCTGAGCCACAGCTGTGATTTTTGTACTCCTTTTCCCACTCTTCTTTCCAACTCTAGTCTCATTTCTCCACTTTCTGTACATCCTGCCCATGCTTGTCTCTGCATTCTTGCTTCTTACCATGCCACAAGAGAGTTTCTCAAGCGGGCGGAGGTCAAGGACAGCAGTGGGAAGGCAACAGAGTAGGAGCAAAGCTAAGAGTATAGAGCAGGACTTCTCAGCTCTCCCTTTCCCACAAGGCCAATAATTATCCATTATGTGAGAGGAAAGCTCAGCAAGGGAGTTTTTTTGTCCATTCCCTCTGATTTTCCACTTTAGGAAAGTGGGATTTAATGAAGGTAGAAGAAAGCTCAGAAGTGTATTTTGACTTGTTTTGAGGGGAAAAAAAAAGGTACATGCATGGTGCTACAGACTGCCTTGGTTTGTTGCCACCCCACTCATGGGAATAGAAATTGTGGCTAAGAGCCAGGAAAGGGAGACAGTCAAGCTGGGACAAAGTCCTGTAGAGCATCACCCTTCCCAGCAGAATGGGAAAGCGGTGATTTGCGAAATGGGGCCTCCCCAGGAGGGCTGTTAGCTTCAGCTGAAATTAGTCAGTCTCATAAAAATCCACTGAACCAGAGAATGCCATAGAACAAAGAGACTTTCTTCTCCAGATAAATGTTACAAACTAAACCAAGTTAATAGCCAGGAGCATAGGAGTCATACCCACAGGGCTGTCTCAGTTTCACTTGTTAGTCTATTTGTCATATTNTTTTTTTTTCATTTTTTTTTTTTTTTTTTTCCCTTTTTTTTTTCTTTTTTTTTTCCTTTTTTTTCCCTTTTTTTTTTCCTTTTTTTTTTTTTCCTTTGTTTTTTTTTTAAATAGTAACCATTAGCTAATGTACTGTTCAGGCAAAGAGAAAGGACTGAGCCACTAGGAGTAAAACTTAATCTTCCATTCTCGATGGTAGACAGCCTGAGATGATGATGGGAAGGTCGTCTCAACAGATCTCCTTCCATGACATCCTAAGCTCTGCAGTCTTTCCTCATTCTTCAGCTTCAAAAAATAACTTCAAAAAATTTGATTATGCAAAGAAAGTTCTCTTCAAGGATCTGCACTTGGTCCCCAGTGGCTGACCACAAGATAGTGCAAGTGGAGAGTTTGTGAATGCTGGCACAGAGATAGGAAGGCATCCTTGTTCTCAAATTATACCCAGTCCAGCCTGATTTCTTACACTCTTCTCTGCCTGTTTGGTACGTCCAGTTCTGAGCTTTAGTGAGTCCAGTCCAGCTTTAGTGAGGTTGGATGTACTACTTCCTCCAACATAGTTCCAAACATTTATGTTGAGGCTAATGTAGATGTAGAGAACTATTTAATATAAAGGATTTTAGCCTAACTTACCAGTTCAGTTTAGCCTTTCCTGCCAGCACTCTCATGGAAGATCCGATTTTCCACAGATGGTTTTGCTACACACCCAGAGACAAGCAGCCCGGCATTCGCACTGGAAGGCGTCCAAGTCTAAAACCCCCTTTCTTCACTGATCTGACTTTTCACCTTCAGGTCAGGAGGTAATTCCTATCACTCGTCTCCAGTCAGCCAC
This sequence comes from Pelecanoides urinatrix, assembly GCA_013400755.1. NCBI lineage: Eukaryota > Metazoa > Chordata > Aves > Procellariiformes > Procellariidae > Pelecanoides > Pelecanoides urinatrix. The sequence continues at coordinate 471,399 of VZTQ01002360.1, forward strand.
TGAGGGCGATGAACGGTTGCCTTCTCGTGGGACCTCAGGGGACACCACGATGCTTCTCTTGTCTGACTTCGTAACTAGCCCAGCTCCCCTGTTCACACTGGTACCTCCTAGGAGTGTCTCCTAAACTGGACCAGCTCTGTTTTCATCATATTGCTTTAACTCTTAGTTTATAACGAGCGTTTAGAAAATGTCTGAAAAAGTATTTTAGCCACTTCCTTACGGCATTTGCAAAGGAAGAAAATACGAACTCGAAGGACACAGCAAAATTGTTTCTCTATGAGAAGTATGAAATCCCGGCTCTGTGGCTGAGCCCTCCTCCCCACCGAGCAGCGAGGATCAAAGCCCCCTTCTGCAGGAGCTCAGAGGTTCTTCTGGGCTCTAGGCACAGGGAAGGGAGAAATAAAGAACTGAAGGTACAACCCTGAAATAAAGAACAGAAGCAGCACTGCAGGTGTCCCCGTCCCTCAGAAAGTGCCCTTCCTTGCTGTTAGCCATGGCAGTTCATTAGAAGAGATAGTTTCCCATTTCAAGGAAGCTTAGAAAAACAACAAAGTAGTGATGCAAAGTCCTCATCAATGATCTACCCCACAGTGCTAGGTTTTTCCTTGTTCCAAAGGCAGTGTCTGCAGCAAAGCAACAGCAAATCGGAAACCAAAGTGAAGATGTCACCATAAAATAACCAGTATCTTCCTCTTGGAAATAGTAATAACACTGAAAAGCCTGTGACCTTTGATACCAAAGTTACATAAAGTGAGGGCATACCAGCACTTAACAGCCAGACCCAAAAGTGGGAAAATCCAGAATTTGGTGGAATACAGCATTATATGCATCCGCGTTTAGAGGAAAGCACTAAGCACACAGCAGAGTCAGGAATTGAAAGTGGGTTTTCTGCATCTCATCCAGCCTCTAACCACAAGATTGACCTTCCTTGGCGCCCAGGGAAGAGAGAACAAGAAGGACATAAACACTTCAGATGGATAAAACGATATACTCAGCCTCACGGCCCACAGACACCCTTTAAAGGTGCAATCACAAGGGGTGGACCCATCTTGCTCCAGCAGGCCATAACCTCAACTATTCAGAGACGAAGATGAAATATTGATGTCACCCAGGAAAAGAGCATCAAAAATATGTGCAGGTTCCTCAGTGTGAGAGAGTTTTCTCATGCAGAGCATCTCTACTGTTCAGAGCTCAACTAGAGCTGCAACGCTAACAAACCTCCTACCGCAAAGCACAGGTGTATTTATTGAACCGTAAGGACTGAAGCAACCCACATTTCAAATATTGACCCATCATTTATTCATATAAGAAAGGCTTTACAGAATTTTGCAATACAAAACTATCACTGTTATTCTTTAAATCTCCCATCACAACCTAATAGTTCCTCTTCCTGCTTTTACAAATTCACAGGGTTGGTTTTATCTAGTGGGTTGGGTTTTTTTCCTAGATTTTCCAAACTGCCACAAATAAACCAAATGAAATGTGCAAGGTTTAACCCAAAACATCATTAAACAAAAGCAGGCTGGAACCTAATGAACATCCATCACCTGGATTTTTCAAAACTATTAACTCCAGTGGTTTCAAGGTAAGCCAATATGGAGCAAATCCACAAACTTCATCCTAAATATATACAAGAAATGTCAAAGTTTAGTAGAGACAACTCGCCTGAATACCAGAGGACATGTTTACTCACCAAACCGTTTTCTTGTCCACCAGTGCGGCTCTTTGATTGCTGAGAACCGAACATCGGGGTGCAGCCTCAGCCGGTCGTACAGGTCCGTTGTCCCACACTTGGGCTGGCCAACGATGTAGAAATGGGGGAGACAGCGCAGGCGGTAGTGTTTGTCCTTATAATGATACAAGTGGTTCCAAAATACCTTCCTGAGGTAATCAAATATGGTTCGAAAGCGCTTTGAATACAGTGCATAGGAGTTAGTTGCATAAGGATCTGTGGTTGTGTTTCCTCTGTACTCTTCATACCAACAAGGGTTCTTGCTATTTGGAAGGAATTTATTAGGAATTACTGAAAACATCTGCAACATAAAGAACAAGAGTTTCAGTCAAGGCAGCAAAAAATTGACAGTTATACTTTTCTAACTTAGCACAGTAAGAGAATGCAACAGAAACACTATCTGGACATTTTTAACCCTTTTTTTTTTTAACTACAAAGTTGACCTAACATTTCTTCTGATGACCCTGGAACCAAATCCTGTACAAACAGTTGGACTGGGAGAGAAGCACATTTAGAAATCCTTCGATTTTAAGGCCAGAAAGGACCTCAATAATCCCCCAACTCCCCTGCAACCCCAAGAATTATTTTTTAAAGTCAAACACATAATACTCAAATCAAATTAACTTCCACGTTTAACTGTGAAATACAAGGTTTGCAATGACTGAATTTTCAGAGAGGCACACTGGTAATCAGTTATTAGAAAGGCTCCTTTCTTATTTATCATTTAAGGTGACTGCCAAATATAAGTCAGAATGATTTTGCATGAGACAAGGTAAAAATTCAATGAGATTGTGCACCTATTGGAAGACTGCCTGATTTTTTGTTTCGGGTGTCAAGACCATTTATATAACTCATCTGTTTTGCCCATGACTCAGAAGGGCATGATCTACATATCAACTGTTCAGCTGGTGTAAATCAGGAGGATCTAGATGGTGTAAATCACTATATGAACATCTGAGCAGTTGCACTTTTTTTTATCTCAGTGAAAGATTGACCCAAAAGTCTTGAAATAAGCAAGTACACAGCAGTTTCAGACACACTTTAATTCATACTTACATGTGGCTCTTGTTTCCTCAGCTCTTCTAAATCAGGACGCTGTCTCGTTATAAACTCTATCTTTGAAGTAATAGTGTCAATAATTAATTTAATGCTTGGATAATCCTTTACGTATGAAATATTCATTTTAGAAGGCTGGTAATGGTCTTTCATGTCACTAAGGCTTTCATTGTCCATTAAGCTTGGATTGCTAGTAAAAGCTCCGTAATGGAAGGGAGATGGTATTAACAACAGGCCATGCTTGGCTCCAGTCAGTATGTAGGATGCCATCACTAGAGTCATTATAATCAGTCCAAATATTAAGCTGCATAGCTTCCCCCTCCTCAAGCAGAAAAATCCATTCCAGCTTTCACTGTGATCAGTCCTTACTTCCAGAACTGCAAGCAACTTCATCTGCTTGCTATCGGTGTACAAAGGGATGTGATTTTCTCCTTTGCAAACAGGACACTTCTGGTTATTATGATTAGGTTCGCAGCATCTGAAACACTGTCTGTGCAAGTCATTTGGTAATAAATGTATGCAACAATTAATGCAGTACCTCATATTACTACTGTTAAACTCCTGTATTAATGAGCCAAGCACAGCCACAAAAATGTTGCTGAAGCTTATGAGTCATCTTCTGTAAGGCTGAAATTGTTTAATTCCTTGAGTGATTCTACAACTACTCAGGAACACAAAAGGACAAGTTCAAACCAGAACAGTTAAAAGCACTCAAAAAGTGACATATGTCATATAAAGAAAAAAAAACAACAACCAACACACAAAAATAGATGTACTGTGGACGTGGTTTCAAGAATTGGGCTCAGTAAGAGGAATGTGGCGAAGTAAGAATCAGCTACACAGCTGGCTCAAGTTTTTCCCATTGAACAAAATGAGAAGGAAGAAAAATTGTTACGTAGCGTGAAAATATGCAAAAAATAAAAATAACTCATTGTACTCTGATTTATGCTGGAATAGGCAAATATGGGCAGAAATTCCCAGGTATTCTTAAAACAAGAGAGTTCCAAACCAAACCGCTGCTAGTGGAAGCTTCATCTTCCCAGAGACAGTTTCGAAGATTTGCATTGTACAACCTAAAGAAACAAAAACATATATATAGATACACACAGAACAGCAGACATTATATCTATATTCACCTTCATTCAAAGCCATAGCAAAGTACAATCTACCACAAGCCATTTCACAACTCTGTTTGAAAGATGTCTTCTATTTGCCAAGTATATTAATTACAGCACTCACGATATTAAACCCAGGAAACATTTGGCTTCAAGTTCAAAGTGAGTTGCCCTTTTCAGTCACCCATCCGCTCACATCAACAAACAGTTGCTACCACAGGTAACATTACACGACTTCCCTCAGCTGCTCACTAACCAATCTAACAGATCTTAATCTGCTCTTCAAATATGGAAGCATTTTTGGACAGCGTCCAGTAACACGGGTTTAAATATTCACCCTCTATCTGTGCATGGGGACCTTAAATTAACTGTCCTGAAGTGGGGTAGGAATCTAGTTAAGAGGAACAAGGCAGGGATCAGATAACAGTCTCCTTTCAAGCATATGAGATAAAAAGCTAAACAAAAACCCCAAAAGCTACAAAAGAAACATTCAGCAAATTGAAGGGATTAAATAATAGACACGAGCAAAGGCTCATGGCAGGATCTCAGGTTTCTGGACCAAATGATTCTGGGATGAGAGTAGCCCCCGCGACGCACTGCAAAGCCACCAAGATACTTTCAGCACTAGTAGCCAAACAGGTTTTGGAAACGTACTCACTAAAAATGGCAAGACGTGTTACTTAAATGATATGTACAGTCAGTACTGCAGCTTCAAGGCAAGACGCTGGATCCAGCAAATCCTCTAAATGGTGTGCACTTTGGTATGGGAGAGGTCATGCAGAAACCACAGGGGTGGATGTCCCCTTGCAAGGATGTCCCACTTACAAGGCAGCCACCACGGGCAGGGACCTGAGCACTCGTGGGTCCCTGAAGGTCTCCACGTCCACACAGACCAGAGGCTGAAGCACCCTGCTGCACAGGGTACGTGCCATCCTCCTTTAAATACTTCAACGCCACGGCTGCCTACAGCCAAAAAGTAAGCAGAGCTGTTTGAAGTATTTATGTCAAGCTTTGGTCTTGGTTTGAGCGTGTCCATGCTTGGTCTTCCAGGCAGCATTCAGAGTAGAGACATTTAAGTCACAAACAAGTCATCAGCTTAAGGATGGTCTTAATTAAAGCGTATTTATGCATACTTCCTCTAGAATTTCTGTTTTCATGGTTTATTAAATACCTTACTGGAACCACCCACATTTTAAGGTCAAAATCAACTCTCTATTTTGAGAAGCCAGATTACCAAATGCAAAAGTTCACAGATAATATACCTTCTTCTATATACTAGAAAATATTTTTATTTTTTAGAATTATTTTTCTGGGGGAACAAAAGACAGGAAATATTTTAAAACAATCTTGAAAAGTCAGAAGCAAAACAATAATCTGTCATAGGATGAAAAAAACAAAGAAAAAGATGAGGAAAACCTAAGGGACAGTAGTAATGTATGGCTCTGACAGGCAATTTTTATTTTGGCTTTTGTCACCTGATAAAGACAGAACTTCCCTTTAGTCCCTGGGAATGAAGATACCTTAAGACACCAGTGCTGTGATGCTCCTTGTCCATCCCGATGTGGATACCCATGAAAGCAGCGAGCTAGTTCCCCCCCAACACCTCCATTTCTCAGCATCACCCAGGACTTGGTCTGCTACAACCCACTTTTCAGCCCTTCCGCAGACAACCCCAGTATTAACCTGAGTAGTTACCCTGAAGGTTCAATAACAAACAGTTTTAGCCATATTGTGACGAAGAGGCTCAATATTGCCTCTGAAGAACAGAAAAAGGGCTGCCCCTTCTGTGTGCGGCCAGCGAAGGGCATATGGACTCCACAGATAACATATAACACTTTATTGACAATAAAACAAGTTGGAAGAATTCAGCAGCACGACAGCTTTACCTGAACGGAACAATAGCTTTTGCCCAGAAGACTATGGATGATGAAATGCTTACGAAATAAATTATTTTTCACATTAAATTAATCTGTGTTACAATTAACTTCACTAGACCGCAGAACCAGCTCATTGCTTTATGGGATATCTGAAGGTCCAACATTCACTTTTACTACTTAAATGAAAATACATTTTCCAAATCACCTTAATCAAAATATGAAATATGAGAGATGTTTGGCAATTCACACTTATGAAAAATTAGTGTACTATCAGAGTAACAAAAAAAAATCAGCATGATTATAATTCTTATCTAGGTACAATTCTCCTAGTTAAAATACACCTCAGTAACCACACACAAATTTTTTTCTCATTACTCTTTGCCAGTGGTTCCCTCCTCTGGACCCACACTAGTTAATCCTCTACAAAAATCCATCTTTCCTTTTAGGGCTCAGAAATGCTTTTTCTCAGCATTGTTTCCAAATATCTTTCTTTCTTCCCTATCCTCCAGTCCCCTTCGTTCCACCCAAAAACATCTGACTTAACTCATGCTTTTTCAGACTTCTGTCTTCAGCAGAAATCTTCCTGTCTGACTTTATCCCTTAGCTCCTGAGAAACAAGACAGACTTACACATTTTTGAAGAGCATGTTTGTGTAATGTCCAAGACACCAATAATGAAAATAATTTCTCATGACGATACAATGGAAACACAAAGGGTCTTCTGATTACTCCTACAACACACCAAATGATAGAAGTATAATCACTACTAATTATAAGTCCTGGAATTTGGCTATTTTGCCTTTAGCCCTTTCAATTCTTCTTTTGAATTCTTAAGAAACATTGATATAACTCTAGATAATAAAAATCATGAAAACAGAGAGAGTTCCCCCCAAAAAAGACTGTAGAAAAAGAGAGGATGGTGGTGAGGGCCCTGGTAAGAAAAGATAAGAAAAGGGAGGTGGAAAAAGCACCTCTTAAAAAAGATGCACGAAGAAGAGGCTACAGGTTACAGTGGTAGCTATAAAAAAATCTCGTAACCAGAAGGCAGCCTACAGCATCACTTCAATTAACTTAATCATGTGGTACACGTTTGTTTTCATATAATCCTTCCACCCTGAACTCCTCCACTTTGACACCCAGTGAGTATCTCAATATTCTCCCAGACCTCTGCTCTCCAGCTCCTTGCTGTTTATTTTCAGAGGGACTAGTTATTATGCACTGTCTATTTAGAGAAAAAATAAATACGTTTTATTTTCCAGTCCTCTTCTACCGGGGATCTGAAACTTGCTTAGTGATACTGATCGAACAGATTTATCTGAGACAGTCTTACAGAATCAATTCAAGACTTGTGTATTTGACATTAATTCTCAAATTTTTAAACAGAGTCATCAGAGATATATTAATGGGTACAAGGTGCAGGATCTTAGAAAAAACACATAAGCTTCTCAGTCCTATTTTATGTCCATTTGTATGCTAATAAAATGAACTGGAATTTATTGAACCCTTCCCAGGTGCAGACATGTCTCCGTTACAAATATTACAAACTCAAGGAAAAACCATGTTAACTACATCTTTGACAGAAGAGGAAAATGCTTTATCAGGAAGCTGATACAAGGGGGAAAAAAGAAAAAGAAATATGCTTAGGCTACAGTAAAACTGAGATCTTAATCACACCAGTCATGAGGGAAAATTTAAAGTTCCACCAGCAACCGTAACTCTGCCAACTTACGCATATGCACTACAACAGGCTGCTTAATTAGATGATCAGTTTGACGACCCACCACAGGGCAATATGACATATTACTCAGCTAATAGAATAGAGAAGTTGATTTTTTGTTAATAACCGCTAGCTGCAGACATACCATTTTACACAATTTTCCACTGTCATGTTCATGTAATAAACAAACCCAACTGTAATAAATGCATAAAAGTCAGGATATAATTCCCTACTGCTGCTCCCTTCTCTTTACCAAGAAGTTTTTAATAAAAGTTCATTCCCCAACCTTTTACCATGCAGTGATGGATGCCCACCAGAAGGCCAGGATTTTTCCCCAGCGTAAGCAGCCCTCGTTTGCCTCATTCACCCCACGAAATCAAGTCATCTTTCTTTTTTTTTTTTCTTCCATTCAACATTTCCAGTAGTCATAAGCACAGATACACTTCACCTTTTTTGTATTTCAGTATAGAAAGCAGAAGGATGTGAACTACAGACAGAATAAAGGTTATGAGATTCGAGTTGGTAATAAACCATTCATGTCTTTTTATATTTTAGTTGCAAAACTGCTGTCAGTTCACTGGCAGAATATTACTCTCTTTACCCAACAAGCAGTGTCTTTGTATATTGTTGAATAATGTAGCATGTAATTTCCTCTTGTTGAAATGAATGGTGAATTATTTATGATCATGTCTATACGGTATTTGGCTGTTGTACATAAATGTATACCCGCTCTAACCACAAAGCAGAAATCAACATCAACCTTTTCAAGCTCCTTGGCCAAAAGCAATCCTCCTCGTAAAAATGAGGATCTTTGGGAATCTCCTAAGTAGGAAACATGGATGTAAGAGATGAAAAACAGTGGAATGGGGGAAAAAATGAATAGCTGTCTTAGATTTCAATATACTTCTGCCGAAGCCAAGGAGACCTGCACCACTGTTTCAAATTGAAGCAGACTCAAGCTAACAAATACATTTATATGCAACAGAGAACTTAACAGCAAACAGGTGAGACCTTTTCCTTGCTAGTTTCCCTGTGCAATTCCTTCTGTATATAGGAGGAGGATCCGGGGCGTGCACAGGCTGCAGGATGCCGGAGAGAAGGCTGGCAGGTAACTCTTGCAGGTACCACAAAAGCGAACAGCACAAGGCAGAGCCACCTGCTAGAGCCTTACAATGAACTACTGAAAATGCAGTATCCGTCATGTCCTACTCATTGCCATACGGGAAGCTAAACAGGGTAAAAAGATAAATTCTACCAAAAATAAAACATGCAAGATTTTTCATCTTTCACATGCTTTTGTTCACTATATAGAAAACATTTGAAATTCTGTTTTATTTCTTTTAAATAAACATTTCATAAAATTCCTCCCCTTTCTGTTAAAGGATTGTAAGGGAAGATTGTAATCAAAATGGCTATAAAAGGAAATTACTTTCATATGCTCAGTCATATAACTAAAACTCTCCTCCTCTATGAATAAGATAAAACAGACAGAATAGATTTTACAAGCACACACATCTTCTGGACATATAAGTGTATGACCTATTTTTCAGGTCACCAACCTTAATATTTAATGTGCTTTCCTTTGGTCATAATTCTTTAAAATAAAGATAAAACAAACTTTTGCTAGTACTCTTAATGCTAAATTTTATACTAGTCTTGTTACTTTTAATCATATTCAGCCTTTCCTGCTACCACATGAAAGAGTGGCATGCTGTTAACCTGTTATAAACACACTTCCAGTACACCAGTAACACGTTTCTCAGCTTGATGTATAACTGTTTCTCGGTTTGATGTCAATGGAGCTACAGCACTTTGCTTCCTCTCTTCACACAATATAATTAAAACGTAGAACTCATTGAGGCCAAAAGTATGAATGCATTCGAAAGACATTAGACAATCAATGGAGAGTAAATCTATCAATGCCTGCTATCCTCAATTCCCAGAAGCGAGAAAGGGACGGGGATGGGAGAAATCTATTAATACCTGTTCTTACACTCTTTCACTGAGCATTTATAACTGGCCATGGCCAGAGGCAGGAGAGAGGGACAGAGGTATCTGTGCCCATTGGAGATTTGAGCTACGATTGTCTTGTTGGGCAGGTCACAGCCTGAAAATATGGATGTGTAAGACCAGTTAGAAAATAATCCACCAGCTCTCAGGTGAGATGGGATGAAGCCCAGCCAAAGCATGGCCCTCAGCTACAACTTCCACAGATAGGCTCTGCAGTCTCACAAAACACATTTTCTTTTTTTCTTTCTGCCCTTTTTCCTATTCCCACTCATGTCAGGCATCACATCAAGGATTTGTATGTTGATGTACTTATTAGAGCTGAGAAAAATGGTCTCTTTTTCCCAAGGATTCTTATTACTTCTCAGCAAGAGTAAAAAACTAGAACTATTAACATGTGGAAACACAAGAGCACTTCATGTTCTTGCTCTGTTGCTTCCTTGTTATGGGAAGACCATCAGCTGCTGTGATGTCTGTTATTTCTCCGTGTGGTAAGAAGCAGTTGCACCATGAGAAGATACTTCAGCTGAAACGTCAGCCAAAGCAGACATGTGGAACATGACCTCTGCAGCAGGTAGCCCTTGCCCCCCTTCTTCGTTTTTAAATGAAAGCTACAGATGCTATAAAAATAAGGATAAGCACCTTCAGCAAAAATCAAAAAAAGGATTAGGCAAAAGATAATACTGTTGGATCTCATCTGGTCAGTAATTTCTGAAGGAGCACATGGCCTCTAATTTAATAATATCTAATGCCATTCTTTGAGTAACAGCTATGTGGTTTTATCCATAGTCTCCTAATTGTTTTCATTAATCTGGATAAGTATTCTTACTGCCTAAGTGTCTTCCCTGCCAAATCAGGAAGATTTGTTTAATTCAAATTCTCAGTTTGCGCAGCTAATGTTTTTTGAAATCTCAGAGCAAAGATGATCCCACACCCTCCATGAACACTCCAGAAAAGAACTTCCCTTTGGTAATATTTCACTCTCTAAAGCTCCTGTGAAGAAGGGGCTGTCATTAGTCACAAAAAGATGTAGGTCTCCAAGTGAAACGCTGCCCACAACCGCACCATCATCAACTTTCCATGACTCACATGAAGAGGAATGGAAACATGAAAGGGCAGAGTGAGGCTGGTAGAGTAAAACCTTCATAAAATTTTCATATGAAAAAAAAAAAAAGGCAATATTTAGTAGCAGTGCAGCACAACCACGTAATTCCTCTTCCATTCCTCCATCACCCATTGCAACATGGCCCACAGCAGCGGGGACCGGCTTTCTCCCAGTACAACAGCAATTCTTCAGCCTGTGCAAGATATGTTTATGACCTCCGGACACATGAAAAACCTGCAAAACTTTACCATTATGGATACTTTTCAGCTATTTTGCTTACTGGAAGGGATAAGGATTGAGCCACACAATGATTTTGCTCTCTGGCATGGTCTCTTCAGAACAAGACGAAGTATTTGTACAAGTGTAGGGAAGTCTTTGTACGGCGTGAGGAAGTTAATCCTGTCAGTGGGCAGGTCGTACCATTTTAATAAATAAACAGTACAAGCAATAAAAACCTGACCTAAAAAAAAAAAAAAAGAAAACAAGCTCAGGAAAGGAGAGGAATAATTGTAGATCTTCTCTGTCCTGCTTATTGCACACATTTGGCTCCTCAAGTTAACATTTTTGGAAATAAACTTTGCCTGAACTCACATGTATTTACCTCAGAGAAATCAACAAACTGCCAGAAAAAAGATATGTCAATAAAATAAGAATCATGAATCACTGACCTCTGCAACCTCCTTGCAAAAAAAAAAAAAAAAAG
>VZTQ01002360.1:482720-505359 GCA_013400755.1 Pelecanoides urinatrix
AAAAAAAAAAAAAAAAAAAAGGAAAAAAAAGGAAAAAAAAGCTATTGCAGTGTTTTAGAAAAGCAGCAGGACTCATTACAAAGCTCAGCAACCTCCTGCAGACTGAAGTTACGTAAAGCTTCACTATTTGCTTAAAAAAAAAAAAATTAAACCCCAAAATCAATAAATGCAACTCCCAAAAAATTATATAAACCCACTACAAACATTTTTATGGCAACCACTTTAAAAACAGTCACATTTTAAAAGCTAGATATGTGGTCATAACCCATGATTATACATTCAACCTTCTGAACAACTGCTGCACACTTGTTCAAGAGTAAAATATTCTTTAAACCCGGTTCTTTTAAAGCCAAAGAAAACCTCCTGAATCACCACTGAATCAGCAATCTCGCCTAAATAACAACTGTGGCTTATTCCGTAACCCAGCTGGTTTCTTTCTCAAGATCTAATCCAAATATGCAATGCTCCTTCCTCATCAATATACTTCCAAAGAAAATGTGAGAATGGAAAAAATGACATCCACCATTTGCAAAAAAATGAGCAAACTCCCCTACAATCAGCATCACGGTAGTCGTTTCAATCAAATACGGACCCACTCTTATTATTTGTGCTGCAATGCTCAGGAAATAGTTACTGAGCTTGAATCACCACTCAATTAGGGCATAAACACTGCCTGAATAAACAGATTACTGGAAGCAAGGAAAAAGAGGGGGGAGCAGGAGGTTGTCCTGGATCAGCTGCAGCATGGTCATGCCTTCCCCCAGAAACCTGTTACTACATCTGAAGTCTTGTGCAGGTTCCTAGAAATTACCGAGGTCCAGCTTCTTGCGCTCCAAACATGCCACAGCCGCACATTCTGATGTGTTATTGTTTGATTTGCCTTGAAAATGTGAAAATAATAATTAAGCTTGATATTACCTATCTTTAATTTAAACTATTTTTCAGCGGAAAAAAAAAATCACTAAAAAATTCAACTTCTGTGTTGTTTTTTCTTTCTATTTAACCTGATTTAAATCTGTCTAGAATCAGACCCATCATTTATTTTTGGGCTACTTGCAGAATAAAAAGTCCAGACGGGAAAATAAAGCAGAACCAAAGCCAGCCAACCTCTGGCCTACTGATAAACTCCAAACTATATTGTGGTCTCTCAATTAGATCTAAACTAGCATACAGGTTTAGAAGATAACGGACTGCTTCCTCCACATTTAAGGTAGGGATGAATTCTCACCAACAATTCCTCGGCAGTAACACCTGCCTCAGATCCACACAGGGTCATTTTCCAAAAGCTATTCCCATGCAAGATTTATACTGAAGGTTTTAGGAGAGCTGAAGAGAAGTGTAGGGATTTGGGGCATCAGCCCTGTAATGACTTCTCCAGAAACGCAGGTCCAAAAGCCCTGGAAGAAAAAAGCACCACTCCAGCCGCCCAACCTGTGGCACCACAAGTCCCAAGCACCATGAATCCCTCACCCTGCGTCCAGGTAGAGCTCACGCCAATGTATTTAAGTCCTTCCTCTTGTACAAACACGGAGCAAAATTCTGTTCTCATGCATTTTTAAGGATGCCCAGAGCAGAATTTTGCCTACGGTACACACTGGCTTCTCAACTCGATCAAAACTTGCTGCCTATGATGTGCAACGTCTCCAGCAATTCATCTTTTCACTTCGTTCCGTTTCTATTCATCTCACGTAGTGTCTTGCTACAGAAACACTGAGAGATTTCTATTGAATATGAAAAAATTGCACACTGTAGAAAAACTTTGTCTTTACATAAATTACTCCAGTGCATGTCTTCTCACAGAAAAGCCATTTTAAGCCACTTTCAAAAAGCATTATGCATGGTCAAGGTTTATTAATTTATTTTTTTAATTCTCATAGTAACTGCAAGCAACTTCCCAATATATCCTACACAGTCCTTCAGGTCATCCCATGAAAACAGAGATAAACCAATGCATCCATGCGGATGCAGATTCCTCTCCCAAAAATCTGGAACTAGATTTAAAAGTTCTGGTATTCAGAATATAACCAGAAATCACATCTATTTAACAAAAAAACAGTCAGTCCCTCATTAAAATGATCGAATCACTAAGAGCCAGAACAGATATAAAATACTAATGCTAATGGGAGTTAACTTTTACCTCTTGCTAAGAAAAAGTGTATTTTCTTAAATCTCCAGAAAGACACCCAATGTCAAAAATAAGACGAAGACAGACATAGAAGGTTAAATCACTTATTCAGAGATTTAATATCAGTGGGAATTCTTTTTTTTCTTCTTTTTTTTATGGCTGAATTTGCCATATTTATTTTCTTTTGTTATGTAGCAAAAGAAAAAGAACCAAAGCACTCACAGTAAAGGTAAGGGGATCACCTCAAATACAACTTCAGGTGCACAGACTGAAAGTGCTAAGGCTGGTCTTGCCACAACTGTTTTTATTACATTTTTAATAAGATCAAACAGCTGTTGAAGTTTCATTCCCAACATAGGAGATCACATTACTTTACAACAATAGAAATTCTTACCTACATGCTCTTTCAAGGAATAAATCACACTATCATCCCACAAATCAGCCAAATTCCTGTTCTAAGTACTAATGCAACAGGGAAACATGAAACATGAGGGCTGAATCTGTTATGAAGCTCTTTCACTCCAGATATTTTTATCAAACAAATCCAGGGGAGTTCGGGGTTGGCAGGTGGGAAAAAATATCACATCTAAATACAGCTCCCGTACGCCCCGCAGTCAGGCTGTAATCAAAAATAAATAAGTACTTCTCTTCAGAAAACTCCAGAGGCAAAGAATTGGCCTAGTATTGAGGGAGTTCACGTATCAAACACAGGCTATTTTTTGTTACGCATTTCTTTCTGACAGCTGCCCGTCCTGCTTTATTTTCAGGCTTCCAAGTCTGCTTCATTGTCTGGGTCTCTGGACTGATATTGCTGTAATTTACTCAAATAGCTCTTCTGGAGCAACTTGCTCAGCAGAGATATGGGTTCTCCCTTCATGCAAAGCTCGGGGAGGACAGCACGTTCCTTTCCATCACCTTATCTGAACACGGGGAAATTGCTCTAGACAGCCAATTTCTCTGTGTCGGCTACAACTTGAGGGTCGAGTGACTGCCTCAGATTTAGGCATCTGCCATCCACACCTTTAAGGTTAGGTAAGATGAACACCAAAACCTCATTGTGCTAAAGAAAAATAAATCTTCACATCAGAGTGCCAGCTGACTCTTATTCAAGGACGAGATGGAGAGCTAGCGTAGCACAGTTGAATTTGCAGGGAGAGATCTTTCAGTGCTGAAGATTTATTTTAAGCACGGGTCTTTGTCTCTTGCATTGATTACTGGTCCAGAACCAGCATGTGGGAGAAAAATATTCTGAGAGTATTTCCAATGGTCCCGCCAAGCATTTTCAGCCTCGGCATGCTGCAAAATAGTGGGCATTCACAGTTATGTTACTCTGATTACCATCTTGTTCTTTTTACACATTTGATTTTACTTGATTTTAGCAGCTGCTACCTCAAGTTGATTTAAAGTGAGAAACATATTCTTTCCACTGTCTGAAATCTAATGCTTACTGCCACTTTGCAAATGGTATACAGGATGAATTGCTAAATCTTGTGGGTTGTGAGAGATCAGCTGCTAATTTAAGGCTGCTTTTGAGGGATGAATTACATTATATGGAATAAATAGAATATGCATAACGTAATGCCTTCAGTGCCTGTTTATCTCATAGTGTGGTAAAATGTTTTTGCATGCAATAATGCAACCAAATGGTATCTTCTAGAATTCATTCGATATACCTTCACGCCTCATAAATAATTAGTCTTTCTGAAGGGGATCAGTCTATATGATACTTAACATTGCTTTAAACAAATTCTAGAGCAACATATATGCTAACAGCTGCTCATTTGATTTTTAGTGACTGAGAAGGGATTTTCCTCCACCTCCAAGCTGTATTTTCTCCATAAACTTTACTATCTTAACACAGCGATCCGAAATTTTTTGTTATGACTCATATATGGTACCTTCTCCATGAGACATACATTAAAATGGATGGAAAAACGTATCTCATCTGTACATAAGTACCGCGTAAGTACTTTTTCATGAATAGGGCATTTCATCTTTCATGAGTGCTGAGTGGGTGAAAGGAAACATACACAGCTGCATCCTGAAAAGACAAACTCGGTATTAGAGTCTGTCATTAAAGTTTCTTGTAAATTCAAACAAAAATTAGTCAACAAAAAATATTTGTTGATGCCAAATCACAACTGTGGCTTTGCTTCAATACTTTGTAAAAAAAACCCTGTGTTCCAAGCTTAGTATCATAGAATCATTAAGGTTGGAAATGATCTCTAAGTTCATCGATTCCAACCGTCATCACCCCCATGCCCACTAAACCATGTCCCTAAGCACCTCATCTACACGTCTTGTAAATCCCTCCAGGGATGGTGATTCCACCACTGCCCTGGCCAGCCTGTGCCAAGGCCTGACCACTCTTTCAGTACAGAATTTTTTCCTAACGTCCAGCCTAAACCTCCCTTGGCGCAACTTGAGGCCATTCCCTCTCGTCCTATCACTGGTTACTTGGGAGAAGAGACCGACCCCCCCTCGCTCCAACCTCCCTTCAGGCAGTTGTAGAGCGCGATGAGGTCTCCCCTCAGCCTCCTCTTCTCCAGACTAAACAATCCCAGCTCCCTCAGCCGCTCCTCATAAGGCTTATTCTCCAGGCCCTTCACCAGCTTCGTTGCCCTTCTCTGGACACGCTCCAGCAGTAGTAGTAACTTTTATAAATGTTCAACAACTTTAATTCTTTAAGCAACAACACAGCAGATAAATCTCAGCCCATTAAAGTACCAAGAAACAACACACTTGTTCCAAAGTGAAGTAGATTCAAAGTCCAAGTGGAGATACCCAAAAAGATCTAAGTATTCTCAAGAAATTGCTAATTAGTTATCTCTGTAAGAGTAACACAGCATCACCAAATAAAATTCCTGCAGGTAACTTCTGGCTACAGTTAATTAAGCAAAACATTTCTGATGGAATATATTATATTGCTTTCAGCATCTTAGGAAAGTGTTTATTCTGCATAAGTCAATCAACATTTACTTCCAAAGTCTCCTACCACTATTCATAAGTGTTTCATCAAAGGCTTAGACTTCATCACTCATCTGTATCATGTGCTCTTTAACCACACAAAAGTGCAATAAGTTTTTACTAACCAGCTTACAAGATACCATCATTCTGAAGACACTTCTGCGTGGCTATACTGTTTTCTGTTGCTGAACAACATATATCTTTATAGGCAGAGCATATACTTGATGTAGAACCTAATGCCATTTGATAATGGATTAAACACTCATTATTGTCCTCTCATATCTTTAGATCATCACAGCTAAAGAACAACACTTCTATCACGAACTTCAAAGAAATTCAAATATCTTCATTTACTGATTTCCACTATTACAAGAAAGAGAACGTGCTGCATTCTTTCACCAGCCTCTCAAAAAAATCACAGCTCTCAAGACAATTTTCATAACATGGTAAACTCTAACCCAGTAATCTTGCAACTGCACAAAGACCCCCATTTACAACAGTAATAACAAAAAGAAAAAAAGCCATGCTATGTATGGGACCCAGTAAGTAAATACTGTAATATCCAGAACAATAATAAGATAAATCTGTTCCTCAGCCACTGAGTCGCTGACTCCCTTGACTTGACTGTGTTTTCCTGCAGGTTTCACCCGTGTTTGGCTTCAATATACTTGTTTTCCACTTGGAAAGAACACAGCCACAAATACCTTTTCATGCTTTACATTGCACTTAGCCAGACTGCAGATTGCAAACAAACAAGATAAAAATCTGAGACCTTTCTTTACTGAATTTCCATGAAAAGAAACCAGGGAGAAAAAAAAACAAACCAAAACCTCAACTCTGCATAATGATGAACGTACCAAGAAAAATTTGGCATGCACTCCCTCAGCCCTTGCCTCTTCTGCAACATTTTCTGCAATAGAAGGGCAACATTTAGCCTGGTAGATGGTCTTTATTTGTGGTACAGAGGCAATCTGAGGCAAGCTTTCTACAAGACTTTTTTCCCAATGGAGATGTTGATTACTTACCTTCTGTCGTAGGGAGACTGTTGTAGGGAGACTCAAACTAACCTTCCACTCTTCCCCTGCTTAAACTGCAGCGGGTTCAAAATTCATGTTTTTAAGGCCTTGCATTGAGAAATTTTTAAAAAAATCCCACCCTTAATGGAGCTCCCAGATGGCACAAGTGTCTAGTTCACACGCTGGTCCTTATTGACCCCTACCTGAACACCATGGGTGTTCAGTGGGTGCCATGCAGGGACACCTGGGGCCGGGATGCTCTTGCCTGCTCTGTGGGACAGACCATCTCCTGCGATGGCCAGAGGACGCAGTTTTAAGGAGAAATGGTGAGCAACTGTTCTCCAACGCTCTGCTCCACTCTGCTGAAAAATCCTCACGTCTCTGGGGTAGCAGGGCACAACTCAAAAGTGAAGAGCGGGAGGTAAAATGAGGGTTTATTTTTAAACAGCAGTGCTTATTGATATATTTGGTTTTAGATAAATAGAGGAGGATATGGAGTCGCTTTAGGACTTTGCAGCTGAAATCAGATCGACACTAGTTCTGGAGCTCGGGTTCCACTTCTTGAAATAAACCATTGACTGAAGCAATTCACAGAAGAAATCTAAAGTGACACAAACTCCATCAACTGCAGTTGGCAGCCAGCTTTGCAAGAACTGTTAATGATAACCCAAAAAGCTTAGTTTCTAATGCAGAAAAATCGAAATACAGCATTAGCATTATAAAACTCTTCAGAGAACTAGAAGCATCTCCAGAATATGCCCCATAAAATACTTTGCAAAGACCTATAAACTCCAACTTCAGCAGAATTAACATATCTAACAAAAAAATATCTCCAGAAAAAATGCCTCCAAGTATTGAAATACATTTCCATCTCTTAAATTTCTCTGTTGCCAATAGTGTTTACTCTACCTTGAGTCAAAGACATGAATCTTTGATTTCATGAGACTAATGTTATAACTTGGTTTAGGTTGTTAATGCATTCAAAGCCTTCAGACACACAGGAGACCAAGATGGCATCACGAGCAAGCAGATGCATTTGGAGGGGATGTTTTTTATGTGACATAAACCAGAAATTCCTTAATATATGTCTGCAGCAGAGACTACACTGAAATAAAAGCTTACTAGGGTGTCTTAGGGCCAAAAGAGATGGCTTCCAAGCCTATTTATGGTTTCTAAGCACTACTATATAATACAAACAATAACACCAAAGAAAACCCCTACAGCACTGTCAACAAGTGACAACACAAGCGTTCTAGGAAATCAGTGTTCATCCCTCAAAAGTGACACCCAGCCACTACAGAACAATGATAAATAAAATATGTACATTATATGCAGACAACGGTATAGAAATACGCTGTATTTGTCAGTGGAAGAGTGCAGTGCAGCTGATGCATCAAACCGCAGCTCCAGAGACGACGGTTCTTTTAGTGCCTCAGGTTCAGAGAAATGTAAAAAATGGGTCCATATTAACCTGTTCTATCAATAATGCTATTGAGTTACGTCTACTTTTTTAATGATCACCAAAAGGAGTAGTATGGGTTCAGAAATAGGGCATTGCAGAAGTTGGCCTGTGCTCAGTTTCCTTTAACGCTTTCCACCCTCAAGAATGCTGTTAACAAAACACGGCATTTGCCACAAAAAGCCATATCAATCATTGTCTTCTACAAAGATCACTCTGCGCCCACATCTAAAGGCAGCAACATGCAATAAAGTGCCACAAAATGCCACATCATCCATCAAAGCTTCAGGAATGCGACTCAGCAGCCGGCAGGAGCAGTTTCGGACACTGCAACCCCCCCACTCTGTGTTACGTCCTCGGCAGTGGAGGTCCCAGAAGAGCAGAGCTGCCCCCACCCCACCAGCCCTGGCTTGTCCCTGGCTTCAACAGAAGCATCTCCCACACCAATTCAGCAGCCTTGTCACCCAGATGTGAGAGCCTCCATGAGTCTGGGCAATGAGGTTGTCAGCCAAGTTGGTTGTTTTCATTGGTTTTTTTAATCATGAATTGCTGTGGTGCTCTCCCCATGAGAAACATCCAACCCTTGGCAATGTAATTGTTCTATGAGTTCCTCTCTTTGCTTATGCTTTCAAGGGGAGAGTTTCCACTCGACTGTGACAACCCCCTTCTGCATCTCCAACCTGCTTCCACAGAGCAGGTCCTGCTTTGCACAGCTGGAGCAGAGCTTCGAACCAGACAGAGCCGACGGGACAGCGCCCAGGGATCAGCTCTTTGGCCCTGATGGACAATTTTTCTAGTGGATAAAAACAAAACCTACTATGTGAATAACTGAGTCAGTCCTGCTGCTTTTATAGCAGTTACTTCACCAGCATGAGGAGAAATTAGACATGCTAGAAAACCATTCATCCTAGATGTGTATGAGTAATGATAGCCTCACCACTGACCATTTGATTTAATTTACAACTTTCTTGTGTGTTTAAATCCTGAAAAATGCCTTTAGTATCCAAAAAATTTATAATCAAAGTAACTTCAAAAGTTCAGAATAATCTATAAACTCAGAAAATTTCACTGTTCTCATCAAGTGAAAAAATAAATTATATGCTGGTAATATACTTCAGTTTCTTTATTGCATGGCTCAGTGTTATAAATTGGACTTTGATAATAATAGCAAATCAGAATAAAACCTTACAATTATATGCTTTTTCTTCCTTTACATGTGAAAACTTGACTTTGAAGTTATTCTTACTTTTTCCCCTAAAGTTTACTTGTACAGGCCTAAGTACACCAACAAAACTGATCTGGAACAGACAAAACGTATTCTCCAAACATGAACATTTAAATACAACATATATATTATTTCATTAATCTTTTTATATAGAAGCTTCTGTCCAGCCTGAAAAACTAATTAAATGAGTAAAAGCAGTATTTTCATTGCAAACATTCATGCCACACGCAGTAGACTCGGGGGGATGCTAGAGTGCACTCAAGTGTATCGCAAGTTTGGTTAATGTCCATGTGCATCAGACCCTTGGGGCATGGACAGTACTCACTTTCTTGGAATAACTCCCAACGGCAGATGTCAGAGTGCTTTTCAAAGGCGCTTTTCAATTTGTGGATGACAAAATGACAGAGTGCTGACATGCATTACCTATACTACCATATGGCATAAAATGGTAGAAGTCCAAGAAAAATCTAGATCTCCTAACTCACCATCCAGAATCCCATTACACGGGGCTCGAAGGACTTTGAACAAAATTCAGGTATGTATTGTACAAGATAGAAAGTCACTGACAATCCAATTTCTAAATAAACCACCTAAGGCACACAGCATTGAATCTGAATTTCCCTCAGTAACCATAATAAACAGGGCAAATTTCAGTCCTTCCATAAGCTCAAAAGACAGAGAAGGTAATTTTTCCAAGGTCTCCTAACCTGCCATCGCACTCCCCAGCCCAGAGCCACAGCGGGACCCCACGGCACGGCAGCAGCAGGGAGCACTTGCCGGGGCCAAAGCTGGCAGGTGGCATTTTTGGGAGGAACGGTGCAAGACCTGCAGCTAGAAATGAAACCCTCAGTCTCATAAACAACTCTCAGTTAAGACACTGAAGCCCTCATTAATATTATTGGTTTCATACTAGCTGCTAAAACACTAATTCGTTCCATTTCTATTAGTTAAGGGGTGCTTTGCTCACCTCTATTTTTGCTCAAGCATAGAAGAAAAGGGATGGAAAAAAGTCATGTACTCTGCCTGCAGTTAGTGAATGCCATGCTAGAGTACATTTTTCACCACAGATGAAAAACGAAGGTAGGTAGTCTTTCAAAACAGCTGCTCCTGAGGACTCAAAAGGAAAATAATTTGGAGAGCCACCCTCACATCATTCACTCGGAGCGACGGATTTACATCCTCCAACCTGCATGAGATCCACAGAGCAACTATGACTCTATCCTAAAGTGAAATCTGAGGTAGAAGACATTTAAAAGGTAAAAACAAACAACAGTACTACCACTGGGAAAAAAAAAAAAAGAAAAAAAAAAGAAAAAAAAAAAGAAAAAAAAAAGAAAAAAAAAAAAGAAAGCACTAATCATTATCCTTCAGGAAATCAGTCAATTTTCAAGTCCAGAAAATTGTATTTCCCCTTTCTAACAGTGCTGCCTTTGGATACAAACCGAAAAATAAATGAGCACGAGGCTTGTGTGACGATGGAGCAGGAAGAGGGTCTGCATCTCTCCATTTAGCATCTCGGGTAATGGGAGGGAAACCCCCCCATTGAACACCACGACCCAAATCACAAGCCCTTTGCTCACGCTCACTGGTGAGCAATTAGTCGTCTCATCCTGCTCACTGATACTGTTCATGCTCATTGGGGTCGGGAAAAACAGCTTTGTGTTGGGTAGCAGCTCTTCTTTTTCCTCTTTAGAGATGTATCCCCATCTAGCTCTCTTTATTTACATTTTTCTTTGAAGCCTTTAAACCCTGAGGATGAATTGCATCGTTCTATAAGTGGATGCTGTTCTCTGGTTTTAGAAATGGTGCTCCCCCCGCCTACACCTACTTCCACCTTGCTTTCAGTCCTGTATGACTTTAAGACTCATCTCACTGCTTTTAACTTGGCTGAAGATGAATATATATTTAAGCCACTGGTTAATGTGTCATTAATGATAGTTCAGTTCATAATAATAAAACTGTCCTTTCCATAAAATGTACTTTCATCCCTTTGAAAATTTAGTAAGCCTATTAATTAATTTCTTAAAGACTGAATTTCAAAATGTCACTGCTGACATTTAAGGCTCATAAAAGATGCAAGTCTATCTTATCTGTGAGAAATGAGTCCATACAATCTATTTTAAAATGAAAATATTTGTCAAGGAAGACAGTTGCCAATTATGAATACAAACAAACAAAGCCGCTTATAGCAAGTTGCTATTTTTTTTTTTATCTTGTACATACCAAGGGCATATTTCTTCCCAGCACAGTGGTGCACAAAATAAGTGACATCTGGTGGCTATATGCTGTAATATAATAAAGCAACTCATTTCAATGCTGCTAACCAATTCAATTTTTAAGTTTACTGCTTCTTAGTAAAGCTTTTTAGATGTTTTATTTATTTATTTGGACACAGATACTTCTGAGACTCCTAGGCATCCGTCTGCATGGTGACAACTGCTGTTATCTAATTAAAGTGGAATTGTCATATTCACATCAGGAAAAACATGACTCCATAAAGGAATTAGCAAGGCACAGCAAAACAGCACTAAGATTTAGCAGGGCAACACCGGTGAGAATCATCCAGAGCCAGGCTGTAAGAAAAGGCTGCACAGAATTTTGCAAAGGAAATCCTTCAAGTGCTCAAAATAATTAATATCAACTCAGGTTTCTCTGAATTGTTTTTCATTAGATTTTAATTAAACAAAAAAGAAATAGCTGTGATTTCCATTCTGAGTTAGCAGCATCCTTTTACAAACGTGCAACAGCCTTTCCACCTTTCATACCTTATTGATCCTCAGCAATGGTCACGACTAATCCATCCAAGCCGCCTGCACCTAAACCTGCACTCCAGCCGTAAAGCAATTACAGCTCCCCTTCTAACTCCTACAGCCCAGAAATAAAGTTCTCTTTTAGAAAGCTATAAGATTCTCTTGGATAATTAATAAACACACTGTCAGTCAGCTACAGTTAAAATTACAAAATTGCCAGCACTGCAATTTTAAGGCTTGTAACACCAATTTCTTCAGTAATAAGTATTTATGGGAAAAAAATCTGTAAGCACTATCTAACAGAAATCAGATGAAATATAAACAGACTCTAAATATTTATCAGCAGAGGAAGTTCAAAAATATCCCTGCAAAAATAAAGCAGATGGCAGGCTAAATCCAGAGCCATTGAGCGTTCTTCGAAGGATGTGCTAGGAGGAACTTCATTTTCAGTCTGACATCGCTAAATAAAATTAATTCCTTCCTCCTATTCAATGGCTACATAAAAATCCTTGATGCCAAAAGGACAAAGCTAAAAATGTCCCTAAAACCATGCCTGAACGCTGCTCTTGATGCAAAAGGCTGCCCAAGCTTCTATCCACACAATGCAGTAATGCAATACTTTAAATAAAGACTTAGACTTTGGGTCTTTCCATCACTTTTAAGGCCTAAATATCCTTAAGAGGAATGTCCATCTGCACGGTCAGCTTCCCTTAGCACTGAAATGGGCACACGTCTGCAGTATCTCAGTGAAAGGGGACCTCTGGGATAACACAACTACTGATATATTATTTCAAAAAGAAATATTATTTCCTTTTCACATACCTTCATCCCCACCAGACATTATCTTCACCTTAAGACTTCCTGGCTGAGCTGAAGAACATATGCACAGAAAAGTACAGCTGAATGACTTCAGCTCCAGTCACTCATCAAGAAGCAAACTTTTTAAGATCCCATTTCAATTTATTTTTTTAAATCCTGGCATGCTGAAGTCAGCAGGAAGACATTTCATTGACTTTAATGAAGCCGGAGGTTCATCCTGAGAATTGCTGGTTGGAATGAACACAGCATTCATATTATCTCATTTGAAATCCTCAATTTTTTTTCTTAAATGCAACTTAATGATATTTGCTATTTCAGAATTATTTCTTATCTTTAAAAATACACAGAGAAGGTTATTAAAATACTGCAGTATAAAATTTTTAGTGATTATGGTCCTGCCCATGGCAGTTCAGTAACAGGCAAACGTTTTTAATGCGCAGATACACATTGTTATAAAGTTTCGGTTCGTTTTCTAATACTGAAAAGCCTTAGACTCTAGGAATTGTCCAACAAAAATCACTGTTGATATTTACATGCTTACCTGTATTTTCACAGTACATTTTTACTGCCTTTTTTTTCATTTATTATCCAATGTACTAGTACAGCAAGATAAAAAACTGAAAAACTGGATAGATTACTACACCCACTTAATGGGTACCATTAAAAGAAAAAGCTATCAAAACTCAGCAGAAGCTTTTTATGCATTCCCCTGTATTACACCAAAATGAGTTACTGCAACATTGTAACTCTGATAACAAACAACAAGAATCTCAATTTTTAAAGCTGTATGCAGAAATAAGTAACTGGATCTAGTTGAAGATGTCCCTGCCCATGGCAGGGGTTTGGACTAGATAATCTTTAAAGGTCCCTTCCAACCCAAACTATTCTATGATACTATGATTCTATAAATAAGCAGCAGGTGATTTGAAGCTGTCTAAGGAGGATATTTTAACCAAAGAGTTACTGAAGTCTGTTGTTTTGTTGTTTTGTTTTTCAAAAAAAAATAGTGGGGACTTAAGCTAAAAGCTACTCGCTTTTAAGTCAAGTACTAGAGTGTTACAGCAGACCGGTACTTAGTTTTACCAGCCTCACCACTACTGCCACACACTTGGTCGAGCAGAGGACTCTGAACTTCTCCAAAACAACCAGAAAACATTTTCAGTGCCCACAATTTGGAGGAGCCAGATTCTGGTCCCCCTTACACCAGTGAAAAAGAGGAATTGAACTACTCTTGATCTACCCTAATGCAAGAGCAATCCATGTGGGATTTCCATGGATACCAATATACATTCCATTTTACTATGCTGTGTATTTTTAATCTTGCTGATCTCCTTAGCAATGTTCAAAAATCTTCCCTGAAGAGTTAAACACTTCAGTATTTAAAATAGCCTGATGTTAGACAAATTAATTTTTCCTCTTTCCTATAACGAGAGGGATGAGCTTAGGTTCCACTGTTCCCTTCCGTTCACCTCTCACATCTCATTTCATGTTGAAACTGTTTTAAAGCTGGTATAAATAGCTTTGCCAAGTAATTCTAACACTAAATGTCACGAGCAATAGTGATTTCATTCTGATTTATCCTTATCTGTTTCTCAGGCAAGGTAATCCTCAACCTGAGATACTGTTTTCATAGCTCTATAATTTATGAAATTTTTCATCTAAATTATTTACTTTATGAATAGCTCGGATGAGTTGCTCAGGGCGTAAAGCTGTAATACTCCATGCTGAAGTGCTCAAGAATAGGTTTTTGTCTTTCTAAATGACGAGACCACCACTGCATCTCCTGTTGCAATTTCTATTGGTAGCCTTTAATGCGCAGCAATGTTTTTACCCAGTCTTTTTATCTGACCGCTGCACTTGCAATAGACGCAGTTACAACCCAGACATCACAGTGTTATCCCAGGTTGGAGCTCCAGGGAGCCACAAAACAAGCAAAGAGGCCCTGATCCTGAAGCACAACCTCACGGTGTGAAGCCATATTCCTTCGGGGAGCTGAATGGGCATCAGCTCTGCATGGGCTCAAAACCTGATGTTACACATGCAACCTGCTCCTCTTCCACTTCTACAAAGCATTATCGAAAATCCAGAAATGACCCCGGGAAATTTCCTCAGGCTTCAGCAATCAAGCCAGAAGGATGAACTGTAGAGCAGCAGTCCCACAAAGCCACTAAGTGGTGACTGAAGGCAGAGGAGCACGACCGCCAGCCTAACGTGGTGAAGTAGATCTGTGGAAAGCTGAGCTTTCAGAGTGTTCCTTGAAAATCCTAGAAATCTCAGATTCGTTATCCATTTAACTTATTTAACATTAACAATATCTACTTAACGTCATCTATTTAATATCTACATAGCTCAGTCAGAAGACAAATTTCTCAACTAACAAGTAGCCAAGTTCAAAGAGGCTGGAAAGGAATATTAGATAAGGCATTTGATGGAATTGCAAAAAAGTGGGTTTTTTAAGACCTGTTAAAGAATTTTCAGGAGATGAAGCTCCCCTGTGAAGAGTTGGCCCTGCAGGCAAACCCATCTCATTACATGATATACACGCCTAATAATCTATTAAACTATCCTTCTCCATTTCCTCCCATTTCTAGCTTTACACAGCCGAACCTCCTGGCTGCACCGGTCAAACAGAGCCCTTCTCCTTCTTTGGGTGAATAAATTCTGGCACTCATAGACCATTATATCCTAGCTTAGGCACAGCAAGGTTAACACTGGGCTCTTACATTTTCTCCAAATAATGTGCAAAACTTTCCAGAATCCTGATTTCTATTACTTTTTTCTTCAGGTCTCTCGTATTCGTTGGTATCTCACTACTAATTCGGTGCCAGATTTAAAGTACTTTAATTAAGTGCTTTTTCCCCCATACTGCTCCAAGGCCTGAACTTTAACTGGGCATGTAGAGCATATAAGGACATTATCATCTTCAATCATCTCATAACATCCAATACTGCAAACTCACATCTAACGTGCTGCCCACTTTCATAGCACCCTTTCAACACTACCATCTACCTGGCTTCTTCCATCCCCTAGGTACACATATTGCAGATAAATCTTTATTATTTTTCCTATGTATCTTACAGAACTTCACATATTTTCAGAGCAGTCTTATCTTGTTTCCTCTGCCTATCTTTGAACTCTACATTTTATCTTCACTCCTTTTGTTTTATCTCACAGTTCTTCCCAGGTAAAAGTCACCTGCAACACAAGGACTGCCATTATTTGAAAGAAATCATAGAATAGAATAGNGGTGTCTCTTGAAATGTCCTTCCCCATATTCCATGCAATCCTGACAAGTTACCAGGTCTAACTTAAACTTGGCAGATTTAAGCCATGCACCAATACATGCAAGAAAAAAAAAATACAAAAAGTCTTTTTCAATCTCATCAGTTTTTCTAATTTTATGATAGCAGGGTACATTCACCCACACTGAACATCAAGGTTTTTTACAGGAAAAATATCTCTTTGTGAAACATATTTTTCCGTACTGGAAGGCGTGAAGCAAATGAAAAATGTCAGGTTTAGTATTTTGCTATTTAGGTACAGATCTGCACCTTGTACAGTGAGGAATGACCTACCTTAGGTACAGAGTTGGCATAAAAAACCCACAGTTATTTATAAAACAGGGTGCATATTTGATAAGTCCAAATGACGGCACATTAAGTTTTAGAATAAAAAGTGTACATTTAGTAGTGCTTGGTATATAAAAGAAAAAAGGCCTGTATCACTTCCCTCCCTCTCCATCACCACATTTCTTCACGTGACGGTGTTCATTCCAAAGGAAACCCTTTGCACAGAAGGCAGGTACCCTGGCAGCCAAGTGCCTTTCGTCATCCCTAGTGCTGCAGGGCTTCAGCTTTCTGCAAACCACGGGAGGAAGGTTGGCTGCGCCAGGAGCTCCAAAAATGTTTCTGGAGCTGGGTTAGCTTATGCGTACTACCTCATTTCTGGCAAGTTCATAAGGAAACCAGCAGGTCTGCCACTTCAGAGATTTGGAAAACATGCATTTCATCCAGCCATTGTGGGAATTTTAAGATGCTGGATCTGGGAATGGGAAGAGGCAGGACAACGGGGTGAGTCCATGACCTCTGGCGTGCTGGTCATAGGGACAGAGGTAGAGCATTGGGACAGAGCCTGCCACGGACCACTCACTCCTACTCACGTTCATCATCACATCTGGTCTCTCACCACCACCACAGCTGCCTTGTCATTGCCATCAGCCACCGGTACCCAACTGGACATCAATTTTTCTTTCTGTTTCCTCTCGCTCAGTATCAGGCGCATCACCTGGTTATCTCTTCTTCCAGAGGATGCCACACTCCTTAAAACTAGTGCTTACAAGTCACATCCAACAGCTGCTGGCAACCAGGTGTAACATAAATTAATAAATATTCCATGGCAAAGCTACATTAACTGCTTGCCCCTAAAGTGCTGTTTAGTGGCATGTCAGGCACAGCTGTGTAATCAAAGGATTACAGTGCTCCCTTTGCAACACGCCTGCCGCAATCCAGCTCCTCGGTAGCTTTCCTGTCTCCCTCGCATGTAAAAACCAAATCGAGTAACCGGGACAGAATTGTAACCATGTCTTTCAGCCCGAGAAACACAAATGAAAAGGTCGTAGGGACAAACAGCCAGTGTGATTGTACAACACACTTTCTGTTAGATACATGGGCAGTCCTACATATTTGTAAGGGAATGGGTCAACAATGTTATACATTATTAGTTAATTTTAGTGAAACTGCAGTATAGGTGGAAAGATCAGTGTAATTCAGGCTGTTTTGAGATAAGAACTTGTAGAAGCTTACAGATCCCTTCCCCTCATGTGAATAGCTGCATTTAGACTCCAAATCTGGCACCACACTTCGTCAGTAAGAAAAACAGTGCACTTCACTTAAAAACATAAATAAATAAGAAATACTAATTTGCGGGGGAAAGCAGCGGAAAAAAAAAAGCTCTCTTATTGGAAATCTACCTTGTTTTTCCACAGCACTTTGGATTCTTCCAGCTGAGCAACGTAATTCCAGCCAAGGAGTAAGGTGGGAATTCAGAGTTATCCCTCACTGTGCAAGGTACACAGGAAAAGAGGTGAGTTAAGGGAGGAATTGAAGCCTGAAGACAGCAATTAAGGAGCCCAGTTCAAACCTGGGTATAGCTCCTGCAAACTCTATAAGACGTTGGAAACAGGGTCATTCACATCACCCAAGTATCCAGAGTAGCACTGAATGATTTAACAGCACGTTTCCTTGGAGTTTCTGATTGTGGGATATACAGCCTTTAAGGATACAGTAACTGTAAGAGTAATTAAGAGTTAGGAGGGAGAGGGAGCATATTGGCATGTTTAAGTCATGGCTTTCTTCACCTGAGTGATTTATCTGTATCAAGAGAAACACAGTTGGATGTTCTAACTTCCTAAATCAATACATCATTTAGGCAAGATCAGACCACTGCTGCTAGCTTATCTCTAGAGAAAGTATATCGGAATGTAATGGTAACACAACGCTGAGTTACAACTTCTTAAAATTTTGCCCCCATGAACATATGAGGAAGCACTCAGCATAGGAAAAGCAGTTAATAATAGGAAGGATTCCCATCCTAGTCAGCAGAGGAATTTGATGAGAAATCCTTAGGGGGGTGCAGGGATTGCAGTATCACAGTTAGCAACACTCAGGAACTTTGGAAGAGTTTGCTGTCATCCACATAACACCTTGATCTTAAATATAAACAAATATTTAGAGAGATGCTTTAGTATTTGGACACAGTTCATCTCTAAAAACATGTGCGATAACACTGAAATCACCTGGGCTACCAACATAATCTTTGCGCACTGAAACTCCTGGTTCTCATAGAGCTCCTGCCACAGGTTGCTTAAAATAGTGTTAAAATATAAGCAGTATCTTATTTGCATCTCTATGTTTATGCCTGATAATGCTGCTAGTGGATTACTGTGCTGGTTTTGGCTGGGGTAGAGTTAATTTTCTTCACAGCAGCTAGTATGGGGCTGTGTTTTGGATTTGGGCTGGAAACAGTGTTGATCACACAGGGATGTTTCGTTCCCGCTGAGCAGGGCTGACACACAGTCAAGGCCTTTTCTGCTCCTCACCCCACCCCACCAGCGAGCAGGCTGGGGGGCACAAGGAGCTGGGAGGGGACACAGGGACAGCTGACCCCAACTGACCAAAGGGATATTCCATACCATGTGGTGTCATGCTCAGCATGTAAAGCTGGGGGAAGAAAAAGGAAGGGGGGACGTTCGGAGTGATGGTTTTTTTCCTGTTCTGGGTGATGGAGCCCTGCTTTCCTGGAGATGGCTGAACACCCGCCTGCCGATGGGAAGTGGTGAATGAATTCCTTGGTTTGCTTTGCTTGTGCACGGCTTTTGCTTTCCCTATTAAACTGTCTTTATCTCAACCCACAAGCTTTCTCACTTTTACCCTTCTGATTCTCTCCCCCATCCCACCGGGGGGGACCAAGCGAGCGGCTGGGTGGGGCTGAGTTGCCGGCTGGGGTTAAATCACAACAATTACAACTTCATCCTTCCACTTCAACTACATGAAAGAATTCAAATACGAGAGACTGCTTCAACCTTCTCATTTATACAGTTTCCAGATACCTACTTTTAGTTTAGCAAAGAAGATAAAATCCATTACTGTCTTCCATTGCATTAGTGGAATTAAGTGTTTTGTCATGTAAATCTCCACTGTTTCATCATGTTCCTCTTACAGTCCACCAAATAAAACACTCTGAATTTGAGATTAGTCCTCCTATTACAAAATCTGAACCACAAAACTATTCTGTTATTGATTTCAGAACTGCATGGTGTCTGCACTTATAGACACAGGATCTAAGTGTCATTTTAAAAAAAAAGAAGGTGGTTTCACTACTAAATCTTCATACAAGTAGTTTCCTCTTTTCTGCATTCAAATTGATTTTCTTTCTTTTGGCATGTGAAGAGCCAGACGAATCCTTTGACTCAATGCCCAAGAGTGAAATGGCACCAGCAGCAGCAGAGAAGCTCTCAGGGCAAGAGACGTTGACAACGTTTTAATCACTGACAAAAAAAAGCTTCAAGACAACTATTCCCTTAGTATTTACTGTTTATAAGTGAGTGTATATATACATGTGTCTCCGTCTGTATATAAAACACATACATCAATATATATAAATAGCATAGATATAAATATATATGTGTAGCTCATATATAAGTTGTGACCTCTTATTGATGGAAATTTCCCTTTTTGCCAGAGATCAAGTAGTCCCCAGTCAGTATCAAGTGCAGTGCTGTTCAATTAGGCGTTTGCTTACACAAAGGTCAGGTTGGACGGGGCTCTGAGCCCCACCTGATCCAGTTGAAGGTGTCATTGCAGGGGGATTGGGCTAGATGACCTTTAAAGGTCCCTTCCAATCCAAACTATGCTATTATTCTATTCTATATGATTTTCAGTTAAACCTTGAAAATACTTAGTCTTCGGGAACAGTTCCAGCAAACTTTGAGTTTTAATCTGTGATCTGCTCAGCTGACTACTCTGCTTTTTTTAGTCACAAAATGCAAAAGATACGTGTTTGTTCTGCAGGAGATGATAATGATTTTTTGCCTGGCTAACAATTCAAGAAGTGAAACCATTCTTACGTCATATGCAAGCAAATCGATATGAAGAGAACTTTAGGCCATAAAACCATATAATTAAAAAAAAAAAAAAACAAATACATTTCCATATCTGAAAGTTTGGCAGGTGCTTAGATGCGCCATCCTAGAAATACTACCATCAATCCTATTAACCTACAAATCTAGCTGGGTCTAAGAAAGTCAATTCACTGCAGAGTACGGCCGTAGTATTACAATGAAGCAGCACAGGAAAAAAAAACCAAAACAAAACCATATATGACACCACCAAAGTTCAGCTGGTGAATTGTTGCTTAACAGACTCTAACCATAATAACCCGTCACTGAACCTTGACTGCATTCTCAGCAAAAGCATGCTATGAAGCTATTTTTAACAGCCGGCAGCTTGCATTTAAGAAATACCCCTCTTCATCTAAAAATATGCATCAGTGAATGGCAACATCCATCCACGGCTTAATTCTAGGTAGGATGCGCTGCCGGAATTAAATGACTCTTTCAGAGAAAGCTGCTTTCCAAGTGTCTTCTCTCCCAAACCACCGTAAAACCAGCGCAATTAGCCAATGAGCGGTTCTCCGGCAGGCAGCAGGCATCTGCCCAACACAGGCAGCCCGGCGAGATGACAGCAAATCGCATTATCTTTGTCATCATTCCGTCCTCCCCGGAGCACTAACCTGCTCAGGGGCCCGTTTTAAAAGAGGTGCCCCCCCCCCAATTCCCCGCTCACCCTCCCGCGAAGCACCGGGGGATGCTGCACCCGGGGGACGCCCCGAGGTGCCCCAGCCCGCACCCCCGGGACCCGCCCGCGGAGAGGGCGGGGGGAACGTTCCCGGTCCCCCCGTTTGCTGGGGACGTACCGCCGGGCTTCACCCTGGAGTAAAGCGGGGGGCAGCCGGAGGTGTCTCCGCACCTCCAGAACCGGTTGCCGCGGCGGGAGCACCGTACCGTGCCGTGCCGAGCCGTGCCGAGCCGTGCCGAGGTAAAAGCTGGTGCCGGCTGGCCGCCCAACTTCCCGCAAAGTCCCACCGCCTCCAAACTTGGGGATCCGGGGACACCCCCCCCACCACCACGACCACGACCACCTCCATCCCCGCGGCGACCGCCCGCCCGCCCGCCGCACCTACCTCCGCCCGCTCTGCCCCGCGCCGCGCTCGCTCCTCCGCCCATCCGCGCCCGCCGCCTCCGCCGGCTCTGCCCTGCGGGGGGGCGGAGGAGGAGGAGGNGCTCCGCGGGGGAAGGGGCGCGGAGCCCCCCGGTCCCCGGAGGGGGGCGGCAGCGGGGGTCCCGCCGGGCATCGCCCCCGCGGCTCGCCGGTCCCGGCAGCAGCACCAGCTGCCGGCTGGGTTTGCTCGAAAGCTTTTGGAAGGAGATGGGCCTCTCCTGAGCGATCCCATAGGAAATTCCAACTGTCCCAAGCAAACGGCGTTTAGGTGGAAGCAGCATCCCAAATCGCCGTGGGGCAGTCGGAGGTCAACCCGAGGAGGCACGTTGCTCGCACGCTGCCAGGTCTCCATCGCTTGAGCAGGTCAGACTTTCATGCTGCGTCCCTTGCAGACCTCACGCAGCACATACTGCCATAGTCCAATTTTGAAATGGCAACAGCACAAACATTGGCTAAGAAGCCAAAATCTTCTATTCAGTAAGTTCAAGGTTCATTTTCAACCAAAAGGATCCTGCCACATATAATTATACGTATATATGTAAAGGTATAGTCTGCTTATTAAGTCCTCCATGTGATATATGCACATACCTTCTGTGATGTAGTGCACACAGATTCACATGAAGGATTAACGCAATGCTTGCAAAGCTGTTGGTATCAGAAGTTGTCGTGCAGCTACGACTGTTCACGGCTGGCCAAGGTTTGTGTGAGCACACTGGAGGAGGAAAGCTCTTCCTATTTCCCTTCTAACACTAAGTGAACCCACTGTTGGGCTTAAAATCCACATGTTTAATATTCAGCAACATTATTTCTAAGAAGTTGAGGTGATGAAGCATGAGCTAAATATAAAAGAACAGTGAATACTGTATTTTAGTATTTCTTTTCGTGATCAAGTCCGTCTTTGGTTATAACTTTCAGAAGCATCTAAAACTGACAAAAATTTCTGGGAATCTGTTTTGAAGTGAAACCACATGTAACCTAATAGTAAAATGCAAACCAGAAGCTTCCAAATTACACAGCTATGATTGGGAGCCAAACAGTTTAAGGATTTCAAACGGGTGATTATACACCTGTAAGGCCATATATAAATAACTAAGGGACTGACTTAAAAATCACATGCACAAGTTTCCTACAGCACAGTGTATGTATCTCTGTTCAGGTCACATCTGATGGTCACCTAATTCTTAGCTAAAAAAACCTCACAGAATAAAACACCTGACTAGGTGAAACCTGTGATTTATAGATTATTCACACATATTCAGTGTTTCTGGTCTGGGTTAAATATGCTGCCCTTCAAGGCCTTTTTAGGCCTCCTGGGATGCTCTGAATAGCAATTATGCTTGGCCAGATTTCTGCATAATTATACTCCCTTCCTTTTCATGTTGGTTTTTTTGNCCCGCGCCGCTCCCCGGCCGCGTTGCGCAGCCCGGGAGGCGGCGTGTTGCCGCTCGGCTCGGCCCCGGGCGGGGGCGGGGGGTCCCCAGCGGTGCCCCCGGGAGGGAGG
>VZTQ01002360.1:506434-608803 GCA_013400755.1 Pelecanoides urinatrix
TTTTTTTTTTTAATTTAAAGAAGCTGTCATGAAAACCAGATCTTCATTCCCTGGGAAAGTCTCCGTGCACACTATTGCTCACCAACATTCTGCTGGAATGAATATCTTGATGATCGTATCTGAGTGCAGTAGCTCAAACTTCCAGACACTCCATAAAGGTTGTGTCTACCCATCTCACAGACACTTCCAAACTATCTTCAACATTACCTGATGAGATGGGGAGGGAAATAAAACATTTTATGGCATAATAAATCACTGTCCAGGAACTAACCATGTTACCATGAACAATGATAGTCAGAAGAAGAACAGTCAGAATAAATAGTCTAAAAGTAAAAACTAAGAGTGGACTTTAATTGTCATTATTCAAGATGTTCAAAGAGGGAGGAAATGAAGAGATTTCAATACAGAAATTATAGTAAAACTGTCTCAAACTAGACTGGTATTCATAAAAGGAAAGCTCCTGACCTCCACCTCTGTAAATATGATTTCTGCTGGTTGCCATGCTTACTCTGCAATATAAAAAGGATCCTCTCACTTTTAAAACAAGTTTGTACATATTTCTTAGCTCTGAGCAGGTTTATCTGGTAAAAAAGATGGGAAAGCCCTTTAGTAGTGTTGAAAAGGAGGCATGCAACTAGTAGGGCAAGTGTGTGAATTTTAAAGGTGATTTTTTTTATGCAGGGGAGCCCTTCCTTTTTGCTGCTGGTGGCCATTTGGGGCAGAAATCTGGGGAAGAGGACCGGTGGCTGAGCTTGACAGCAGCAGAACGGTGCATTTGGAGCCAGATTTACCTCTGGGTTAAACAAATCAGACTGTGTCCTCAGAGCACTGCTGTAATGGGATGCTAATCCGGGGAAATGGACTGCTCTTCCTCCACGTGCCTATTACAGCATCTGCATCTATAGGTTATTCTCACAAAGAGGGGTTAGAGATGCAGATGTTTCTGCTTTATGATTCTTCCCTCCCAACCTCGAAAACCCGAAGTTCATTGCTCGCAAGCACTCGGGAGACTTTTGCTTCCCACTCCTGCTGCTTTTGGGGAGCCGTTTTCCCATGACCTCCCGCCACCCGGCACTGCTTTCCAAAGCTTTTCTCAAGGGATGTTGCTGGAGGGTACCGACATAAACTGACACCCTTACATCAGATTGTAATCTCACCAGAAACGGATGTGGGTTGTGACAGGAAAGACAAAAAACTTGCCCAAAATGTCTCTGTCCCCCATCTGCTCTCAGCTGCGAGGAGCAAACGGGCATCCCGAGTTCCCCAAGGGAGCAGGTTCAGGATTCCCCCTTTGCCCAGAAAAGCAAAGGGGGAGCTGGAGCTGGAAGCAAATAATTTACTGGGTGGGGACCTCTAAATTCAGCCCGGGAGTTTCCATGCAGTAAGTCTGAAAAACCACAAGGTGATATATATGTTGTACTTAGCAGTTTTAGGAGTTAACGCTGCTACGCTGCCGAGCCGCTCTGCTGAGCAGAGGCACAGCAAAGCCCAATTTCACGCAGACATTCAATCCTGTTGAATGCACGGTTGCTTTCTGACACAGGCTGGGGTTAGGACGTACAGCCACGGCACCCCGACACCCGTGGAGACTATTTCGGCTCTTCTTCCAACTCTGAGGCTGGACTCGGAGCTGTAAGTTGGTGCCATAAGAAAATTGCGGAAAGATTTATTCTTCTTAGTGGTCTGTTCTCCCATTAAAATATTGGTAGAATTCTCACTGGAATTAATGGAATGTGTATGTTTTAAAGAAATGCATTATTACTTTTATTTTCCCCATGGTATCCTGGCAACAGAACATTCCTAAAATACAAATCATTAATTTCATATCCTATACATCCTTCGGCCCTCAGTAAAGGGTATATCAACCTTCAAATACTGGGAAGGAATGCTTTTTTGGTGTTTTCCCAACTTGGATTGGGAATTATTCTTCTTGGCATGCACATCCCTGAAGTGCACCTGGGAGTTCTTGCTCAAGTCTTTAATTGAAGACAATGCTTTTTTCCCTAGAATAGGCAAAAATTAATGCTGAAACATGATTAGATAAACGTGTCAGAATTTGGTTTCCCACAAATGGTCTGTTAGATTTTAATGATGTATGTCGAGAGCCAGTTTCCTTTTGCCTGACGTCATCCTCATCCCACGTTCTATGTCCTTCAGCACCCTAAAGAATTCCTTTTTATTTGTGACATTTATGCCCTCGAAGTACTTGTTGAAGGGTATCGCTTCCCTCTTAGTCATCATTTAGCCAAGCGATACATATTAAGTTCCTTTAATCTTCACTCATAACTCAGTCTCTCCAGACCGTTAATCATTTTTATTGCTCTTCTATGAATTTCTTCCAATTTGCATCTCTCTGGCAATGAGGTACCCAGAATTTAATACCTTATTTTAGGTGTAATCTCCCTGCAGCAATACAAAAGATGTTACCTACTGCTACTTCTATCTACCACTGATTTAACAATATGCTGGAATCATGAAGTAACCAGGAATCAATTAAAATAGATTTTAAATGGTTCAGCGCTCGGAATTACCATAATGCTTTTGTGGGACCGCACACAATGGGAAGGCTTGAAGCCGGTTGAAGCCTGCTGCTTTTGAAAAGACACGTGTGTGACTTCTAGGGCAGGCAAAGCTTTTAAACCCGCTGCATGCACAGCTCTGTGATTCGCTACAGGAACATGAACGAGGAGTTACGATTTAGAAGACAAATGGAGACGGGTTCAAATTGGCACCAGAAATAGTTCACGCGTGCTGATGGACTGAGGGTTTCACACTGCTCCTCCTATAACTCTTAGATATGTGACACCAACCACGGGCTCATCACAGCAATGATAAAATGAGGTGAGCCAGCAGCCAAGGAGCTTGACATTAGGTTGGTTCAGGCTCTTATTTAAATTGTTTGCTTTAATAAAAAGAAAAAAGGTCATTAGAAATCTGTGACGCATCATGAGCTTTGATTAAAGAAGAGCTTGAGATAGTTAAATGGGGAAGGATGCTCTAAGACCTCTCAGATCTCTGCTAAAATGATCAGGTGGCTTCTTTGTCGCCACTGCGTGTGGTTCCCGATCCAAGGCGCACATCGCTGCCGCTGAAGCCAACAGGAGCTCTGCTCCTGGCTTCTCCTTTCCCGTACAAACAACCCTGTGGTTTCCTATTGCTCTTGTGAATAAGGAGGGAAGAGTGTTACTCTTGGAGGCGTTTAGTTTCTGTTACAGAATAATCTTCCCCTCTGTGTCATATATTTAAACTGCCACTCTCCAGATCTATTATGTATGTTAATATATTCCGTCTCTGAGCCACTGGTAGGGAATTGTAGGTCACTGAGCCATTTTGTGTGCACTTCACTGGCCGGAGTTTTCACTTTGTCATTTATTACTCCTCTTCCAGCTCCTGAATTCAAAATGAAGCATTTAATTTGATCAGGGATGTGTTTTAACGGGCGCTTGCATTATACGTGTGCCTTATTTCCTTAACTAATTTTGACCATTACAGTTACCTCAAGAAAAACCAGATTAACTGTATTCTATAAGCTCTTTTCCCTGCATACTCTAATCTTTCCCCTTTCCCATCTGTAGCTTCTCATTCGTGCCTAAACATGAAGTTCCTTGCAAACCCCAGCCTTCAGCAGGGGCTTCAGAGTTGAAAAAAACCAGATTGTGGCATGAAGCAAATATACATATATTACGTGTGCATGGATGTGCACGCACGTATGAATCTTTCCTTATTTATTTACATTCTGGATAAACACCTCATATTGCTGGATGAAAAAATGACTCTCTCTTTTAGCCACAATGTATAAATATTTCAAGTACCAAGGCTGATTTGTTAATACTGAGTTTGTGGGATGAGTGCTTACCGTATGGACTTGCCATTGTCACAATAGAAATTCATGTATGAAGAGCAAACCCTGTACCTGTACGAGAGGGGGTCCAAGGGGCACAGGGGCGTCCCTCACTCCTGATGAGAAGTTGCTACCTGGCCAGTATTAGGGTAGGGAGGGACAAAATCTGGAGCCCAGCTATGAGGTCCCCACTCTGCCATGCTTCTGCATGCTCCATTGTAGCCCAGGCAGTACCTGGTTCTGGGAACAGCATGGTCAGCCACGGTTCCCGTAGGTATGAAGTCACCGATGAGGTCAATGCATGAGGTCAGCCTGCTTTTAAAAGAAGAGGGTTCACTTGTGCGGAGATGGCCCCTGCCATGCTTCTTTCCCTCGGGACCAGAGAATGGGCCCTGACCCTGTACAGCCACACAGAGATGAATTTCCAAGCATGCTTATGCTAGATTAGCCTTCATTTTAGATATACAAATAAAGTCATTTAACTTGCTAGATGTTGTATCAATACCAAGATAGATCAGCTGTCTTTACCTTCAAAGTTACGAAAACCATTATTAAAAACATAAATCACATACCTCCTTGCTGACATAATGATAAATGTTTTCTCCAAGTGTTATTCTTCCTGCTAATTTCAGAAAAAATGAATATTCCTTTTTTCTGCCTTTTTTTTTTTTTTCGCTAACTCAGGATTCATTACAAAGTCATTTCAATTTGCAATCATTCTTCCAGTCCACCTGCAATGACAGAACTGATAAACACTTCCTTATATTATAATTTTTAATTACTACCATAGTTGCAACAGAATTTTGGCTTTAGGAAGAATACCAGAGATGGCAGAAAACAGAGAGATAAAATTCAGTCTCCATCATACAAGCTGAAGAGATAGCATGGGAGGGATGAATTTCATACATATATTATCTATCCTTACCGCATATTTTTTTCTGATAAGTTTCTACTCACATAGTTAAAACACTGCCATGCTTGAATCTGCAAGGAATCTCTTCGTTTCTCCTCGTGCTGGTTACTTCCTCTCTGCCGGTGCCTAAAAGCTGAAATATAAGAGCAGAGCTTCCGCACACTGGTAATATCTTGCTGAATCAGGCAGTTTGGTGCAAAGCCAATTCCTGTGACTCCTGTGGTCTCGCCTGAGAAATTACTTTTGTTGAATAAGCGTTGACCATTTAATATAAGGTGCTCATGACTCACCATATATTCCAAGAGCACTTTGAGATATTTTGATACCGTCTCTGTATTTTTACAACCTAAACATATTCCCTGAAGATTTATTCAGCTTTGCATTCTTTTTCTCATACACATTTCCAGGGGTTTTACGGGGAAGCAAAGAGGGAGCCTAACCATGGCAGGCAGCTCACTTAATTTAGCACAGTCCTGTCCTTTCCAGTTCACCCACCTGCAAAATGGGAATAATAATAAGCACTTAAGGGAGAGTATTCACATGTCTAGCTTGAGACCTCTAACGTTAGGCACTCCAGAGGCTCAGCAGAGGGAAATAGCTTCCAATTCAGATGCTTTGAATGAGCTTCTAATGGAGCCGGCTTCTCTCTGCTGGCAGTAAG
This sequence comes from Pelecanoides urinatrix, assembly GCA_013400755.1. Lineage (NCBI taxonomy): Eukaryota > Metazoa > Chordata > Aves > Procellariiformes > Procellariidae > Pelecanoides > Pelecanoides urinatrix. The sequence continues at coordinate 511,850 of VZTQ01002360.1, forward strand.
GGAGACCAAGTTCTCAGCTCAAGCACCCCTACATCAGGCACTTCAGTTACGTGCTGAAAGCCAGGCACCGTGAGCATCCTCTTTCATACCTCATCCTGCAACCATTTCCATGCTCAGCTCTCCACTGTGGAGCAAGAGCTGATTAACTCAGTGGTTTTCCACATATGCAAAGTGGAGTGGGTTGCAAGATGAAGACCACGCATACCCTCAGTGATCCGCGAGGGTTAATGAATTAGTATTTCAACAGCACTTTACATGTATTAAGCTCAGTGAAAGTGCTATTAATTATCAATATGGTCAGTCATTATTATTCATTAGTGGTTAGAGCAAACTGCCGAGACTCAAGATGCATTTCAGTCTCAGCACTGCAACGGTGTGATATTGAGCGAGTCCTTTCGCTTCTCTTGTTCCCATTTTTCCTGTCATTAGGATATCTGCCTCATTCTTAAGTGTGATGTGAACTTTAATTAGGCTTGAAAAGAGCTTTGAGAACTTCTAGTGAAAAGTGAAATATTAATGTCAAGCATTACTATCCAGCAGACGAGACAGAGTGATAGTCTCATCCCTATTCAAACAGTTCGGACTGGTGCCATGGAGCACTTCAATGGCTTGTGAATTCTACCCAGAAATACTGCGGACAGAGAAGCACACCGAGCCAGTTCTCCTCAAAGTGAGAGCCAAGAAGCACCACTGGGGCATTCAGATTTGGAAAACCCATCTCTCTACTGCTTTTCGTCTAGTTGCACAGGGAAACTGCCCATTGGTGTACACAAATGGATATTTAGGCATCTAAATATCCGCTCCTGGACACAAAAATACAATTTGTGAGTGTGTTTCACATAGAAGGACTGGCACAGAAATCAATCTTTATTTCAGAAAATCTCCTCTTCAGTGTTTAGTCTTTGTGTTGATTATATGAATTAGATCCCTATTACAAATGAGCCTCATGTCCCAGAAACTAATGTGCTTTGCTCAAGAACCAAGACTTTCTGCATTTTATCATCATTGTCTTTGTTAATGATTCGGCTTTCCTGGCAATGATGAGAAACGTTTATTTCCCTGGAGTATTTCTGGATAGTAAAATTATCGTGTTAGTTGTGGGCAATTGATGCTGTATTAACTCGCCAAGGTTATATTGCCATATTTAATCACGCTGTTTGGAAACTTGGCCACCTTCCTTCACACCTCTGGTTGCCATGATACCCTTTGGCCATTATGAATTTATTCAATTCCCTTTTATACTTAAGACAGTGGCTGACGGCTTCTGACTGCTTGAAAGCATCATAGCAAGACAAAATGTAAAAATGGCAGTGACATAAACACTGCTGCGAGGTCTTAATCTGCATTTTAAGGACTGTTGTAAATCAGTGGTGGAGAAAGACAGATTAGCAATGCCAATGTAGAGAGGTGAATGTGCATGCTGGAACCTACATGTTCCTGTAAAATGCATCTACATTTAATTTATACCCAATGCTAGTAACACTGAAATAACGGTGTGGAAAAAAAGGCGACGTTGATGGCGAGGTCAAGCTCTTGCAGGGGTCATTGACTGAGTGGGTACAGGTTCCCACAGGGATACAGCCACATTTTCTTGTTTACATCTACCACCCTTTTTACATCTCCCAGTCAGAAATAGAGAAATACATTATTCTAGGCTATCATGTACAATAAATTCTTCTTCATTTCAAGTGTCTCGTAATTCCTGTCTCCAGGTGTTTGCTGATACTCTCCGTCCCATTGTAAAAACCAGCTACCTTCCCCAAACTGGAAAGCCCAACCCAAATATCTGAGATGAGATGAGATGAGTTACATAAACGCACGTATATACTTTTTCTTGAGACGTTATTATCAGTGAATGTTTTGGATAATGTACCAGCATCAGCTAATGCAGATTCTCTGTGAATTTAACCACATGCTTCCCTCCACCAAAAGGTTGCACTCAGGAAAGTTACGTTAATGCAATGTCAGGCTTGAGATCTGCCATCTGCTAAATCAGGAAACCTTAAAGTTAAACTCACCATCAGAACCAATGCTTGGCCGCGCTGCGGTTGCCATCGGTAGTTGTTTACATTACTGTTTATTCTGTTAAATTTATGCCTTAGTGTGTAAAAATGTCTACAAACTATAAAAGCAAAATGAGCAATGTGACAGGGTTCAGCACAGTACAGATGATAGCTTTAAAATGATCAGATTTTGTAGATTTAAAAATCTCAAGGCTTAACCTTACGCAAACCCTTGGTTTTTAAATTAAAAATCTCGATGCTTAGTATTCAAAATCTTGCAATATCCTTATTCCCTCTGACTGCACTTGCAGCAAATTGGCATACCTCTCATGTTAGACTAGCAAAGTACTGTAAGTTTGAGAGCTCTTTATTCAGAAAAGATCATTCTCTCTTTTGTAGAACATACAACTACTGGTATCAACAGCTCCTACAGGAGTTTTTAGGTCAGCGCAGTGCATGCTGTAGTAAAATCATGCAAAAAGCTTTGGGGCGTAGTTTCATGTGCTCCCAATCTCAAATTCAGCCTATGTATGAACAAAGAAAAATGCTTGGAAAATATACAGAGATGTAAAAATCCCCGTATTGGATGACTGACTTGGAGGTACTTTTAAGTGATGTTTTAAAAATGCAAAGTGATGCAATATAAGAGGGAGCAAACTTCTGTGTGGTTGACTCATTTATTAAATGAGTTCTACAATGCATTTTCTTCCACAAACTTTTCTTCTCTGGGGGGCTGCATTTTCAGGATTTTGTTCACTTGTCCAGGATTTCCAGTGGTTCACAGCAAGCAGCGAAACCTCTGGTAATGTTTGATGTGTCTCCCACAGTAGCGGAGATCAAACGTAGAGCTCGTTCACGGCCAGTCCAGTGTTTCTGGGCCGTGCCAGGCCAAATGCTCTTGCCTTGCACAGATGGGCTGGGGACGTGCAGGAGGTCTGATGTGCCTTCAGCTGCCTCAGCTGACTTTGCTCTTGCAGGTCACCCGCGGACAGGACGTCTGCGCCTTCCTGGAAGTTCTCAACTCCCTGGGCGTGGGACTGTCCTGGGATATGACCTCTGGCTTTGCTTCATCGGCGCAGGAACAAAATCCTGTGCTAGCACAGGCAGCCCCGTCAAATCAGCGGTGAAGCTGGTCTGGCACGTCCTGGCTGCAGCTAAGGCTGCTACAAGCTCAGCTGGCGTACAAACCATAGGGAAAAATGATGGCAAAGGAAAGCTGTTCAGATAAGAAAATGCAGAACTGCCTCGAAAGGCTGCTGTAACACCATTGCTTTCTTTTCTTCTGGATCAAAAAAGAAATGTCAGTGTGACCCATATGCTGGGATGCATGCAGAACCCCAAAAGACCTATATACACGCTGGAAGACAAGTGTCCATATGGTGTCTTCATTCATTCATTGCAGAGCTGGTAGGCAGCAGAAATACCTCAGGGAAGAATTGGGGCTGAGAAGATATTTTTAATAAAACAGACTGCAGTGATCTATAATAAGAAATAATCACTGAGCCTTTTTCACAAATATCTAAATTTCTATCGCATATGCTTTCCCTTCCAATGCTGGCAGAGAAAAAACAGAAAAGAAAGCTTTCTTGTACTATAAAACACTGAGAGAATTTCCCAGTTACTGGTGTTTTGCTATATCAAGGTTACTCTTAGCTTTATTAATATTCATTTTCATTTATACTACTGCAAAGTCATCAATGTGATAAGTGTTATTATCTTTATAACAATAAGTATTTATTAAAAGCATGTACAGTGAAAATTGGTAATATGATGAAGCATTGCAAAGTACAATGCAATGAATCCCTTAGGAAGAATAATAAAGATTGCTTGCCCTTTTTATTCCTCCCAACAACTTCACGGTATTAAAAAAGCAAGATAACAATGCAGGCTTGAAGTTGCTTATCAGAATTTGCAAGTGCTCTGAGTGTTTATCCTCAGTGAGAGCTGGAGGGATCCATGTCTAGAAGATGATTATTGTCTGTCCTTTTAGCAAGAAACTGTCTTGCTGGTTTTGTTTAATTAGACTGCTGCTGTCAATTCCTACCTGCAAATAAGATAAAAGTATTGAATGTGAACTTCGGAAGGCACTGGGCAGTCCCAGGGCGTTCTGAACTCCCTTTGCACTCCCTGCACATTTATTGAAGGAGGGAGGTCTGTTGTGAGATAAAATTCCCCATTTCTGCCCGTTTCTCACTTCCTTCAAGGAAATAAAAATGGTCCATAATTGGACCACCGATTAAAACATCAGCATTTCCATCCCAAGTTGCCATATTTGCTTTTAGTCCCAAACGCTTCGCGTTTGTCGAGCCTTTCCTGTTGTCCTGGGGAGGGCTTCCTCCCGGGGGGCTGCCGCAGGATGCTGCCCGCTCCGCTCCGCTGCCGGCAGCCTGGCTGGGGGCTCCCACCCAGCCCTCCGGAGCACTGCCCCGGCCAAATCGGGTGCTCCTCTTCCTCTCGCTGCTGGCACGTCCCTCTATTTCCAATTCTGTAATCAATGTTTTATTCCTGCTTTTTTTTTTTTTTTTTTTCAGAGAAAAAGTGGTTAGCCTTATGCTCAGCTATTTACCCAGGCTCTAGGGCCAGCAGCTACATGAAGGCAGAGCGGTCCCAAAGCACAGGAAAACAAAGAGCCGTCCTTTCCGCCCGTACGCCGTGTTCCCTGCAGCTCGGCTGGAGACTTCCTTAGGCAACAAGAAGTCTCACCGCCGGGCTGCAGCTGAGTCTGGCAAGTGTTGCTGCGTGAAAAATGACAATCTCTTTTTTTTCTTTTAAACCGGTCACCAGCTGAGCGATGGCTCCTGGTACTTTCTGCTGCTGGAGAGCTGAAAAGCTGACCTCTGATAAACTTTTTGGGCCAACAACCTCTTATACCCACCGCCACTGCGCACTGTAGCCGAGGACTGCGGTTCGGTTATTAGCTGCTCCAGAAGTCCTCTCCCTTACTCAAAGTCTCCCCTTTTTTGTCCCAGTGCTAGCCCAGAAAAACAGTCTGAGGACAAGTGTTAGTGACATTTACAGTCTTAATCGAATTGGGTGCAATCTCTGACCAAAGTAACTGAATTCTCGGGAAGATACAACCAGAGAAGTTCCACTGCCAAGTCGTTTTCTTTTTTGGAGTGTAATTTTTCTGTAGGGAATTCTTTTCAGCGGAGTTGAAGGCATTGTGCTCTTCCTGATGGCCCTCCATAAAAAGATTGTTCCCCATCAGCTTTGGATGTTGAGGATAATCGACTCTGGGGTGAGATTTTCCATGATGTGTGTGGGCTGTACAGTCAAGATAGTATGTACCTGGACTCTGAGCTTAATTTTCAAGGTGTGCAGAGACATAAAATACCATTACAATAGAGTGTAATGTTAATTAGGTTCAGTTTTCCTCCTGTCTGGTTGGCCCAGCACAGTTCACTGATTTTATTTGTGGATAGATTGGACCAATGTTCAAGTACTGACTTGAATACCTGCTCATCCCACATACCCGTAAATCTTTATTTTCAGTAATTTTTGTAATGCTCTCATCACAGGAGGAAACCTAATGTCCCCAGCTGCTCTTTTCCAGAGGTGTGTTATTGCCTGGAGCCATTCCCATGCTCTCTCGGGCTTTGCTGCTGTCCCCAGCTCTGTTCGCCCTGCCTGAGTCAACCCCTGCAGAAACTGCTGAAATTTCACTTTATCACTTTATTTTTCACTTTATCTTTTCAACAAAGAGACCCTCCGTTCCAGCTCTTTCAGATCACAAAGGCCGTTTTGATGCCTGGGCTTGCAAAAAAATATAAATAAAGTGTGGGCTCATGGAAGCTTCTGGAGATGGGCATCGGGTGCTGCATTTCACACCCTCCTCCCCAGCTGCTGCCCTGTGCTTGCAGAGAAATATAACGCCCGTGCACACTCATACGTCTGCTCTGGAAGACGCAGAGAGGGTCGGGTGTCCTGGCATTCACAGCCTGGGTGGGATGTGGAGCTGGGAGGAGAAGGGACAGCGAACGCTCCTCAGGCTGCACTTGAGATGGGACACGCCGCGGGCGCAGGGACAGGCAGCCCAAGGGGGGGGACTCTGCCCTTTTAAATCATGACTTCCATCAGTTACAGCACCGCGGACAATGCCATTCTCATATGTACCTTGAAAACATTGCTCCACTAAGTATTTTCTAAAGTATACTGACTTCACTTTAAAGGTTTTGAGCAGCTTTTTCCTACTTCAGGTACTATGCTTTATTTATATCGGAGATGTTACTTCAAAAAATAAGAACATGAACACAACAAAACATAGAGGTGAAAGAACCACATCTCAAGCGACACATTTATTTTATGTCCAGTTGCCTTCACTTTTCCCTTTCCTCTCTTCTCTCCCTATTACAGATTTTGCTTTGATCCATCCCGGCAGAATCAACAATCTTTTGGAAAAGTTCTTTTCAGTCTGAGCCCTTTTTGTGGTAACAACTAAAACAGAACCGAAAGAAGATTTGGATTATATTTGTGTGTGACTAGACTATTGATCTCACAGCCCAGGAAATGAAAAATAGGATGAAATGAGTGTGATTTTTAAATTTGACCGAGAGGAGGGTGTCAGGATGAAGCCAAGCACAGGTCAGTGCGGTGTGTGATTCTGCAGGGACTCCAACCACCTCAGAAAATCAGTGTTTGTGTGACATAAATTCAGCTTCTTGAACTCACTGGGGACCTGGTTTTCTCCAGGGAACATTTCCAGCCTTTTTAATTTACCTTACTCCCGTTACCTACACACTGTGGAGAGACGGCAGCGCATTCTGGCTTGCAAGGGATGATTCCTGCCTTGAACACCTCCGTTCCTACCCCTCATGCACCAAAATCCAGCTTTGATCCCCCTGTTTGACCCAGGGCTTTCCCCCGGGGAGGGTGGAGAAGGACTCACAGCAGGTTCTCCTCTGAACTTCAGTTTTTCTGCGGCGAAGAAAATGTGCCTATTACTGGCACAAGGTCCTCGTGTCTCACCGCCAGCTGCTCAGACCTCTCCTCATCTCAACTGGGACTTGGCTCGTCGTAGCAATCATGAGTTAGATCGGTCTGAGGGGAAACGGCGATGCCTGTCTGACACTGTGCTGGGAATTTTTTCTTCCTTTTTCTACTGTAAAGCATTTTTCCTTCCCCGGCCTACCCTTAAGAATCTAATTAGTGGCCTAATTACCACCCCCATACTATGCCCTAGCTGACCTTTTCTGGCTCGTGTTCGCAGTCTGCCTTCCCTTGTCAATATAATGTTGTGTAGCAGGTCTGCAAGGTCTGTGCTACTTCCTCCGTGCATCCCAGCGTCGCTGCGCTCTACTCAATGGTTATTTTTATTCCGTACTCCAACAAAATTGAACTGTGAAAGGACTGTAAATTTTCAACCTCGAGAGGCTCTTCATTAAGCAACAAATAACTCTCTGCACCTATTCGGTATTAGCCTCCTGTTAGCTGTTTGTCACGCAACGTGCCTTCCTCCCCGCTCAGCCTGCTGTGACAGTTCCACTCAGCAGGCAGAGCCGCTGCTTGCCAAATAACTGCACGTTATATTAAGTTTTCTGATCCTTTGACTTTAATATAAAAGCAACAGCACCGGTTTTATCCTTACTGAGTTTGGTTCAAAGGCTCGTGCTATCTCACCGTTGCTATCAGATGTCAGCAAGCAGCATTTCACAGGACCAGATCCTGATACTATCCTACAGGAATAGCTTTTTATGGCTTCGATGCCATTGCTGGTGCTAATGGCATTTCCACACAAAGAGGTGCTGTCCAAAATAATAAACTGCATTTAATGCATCGATGCTCTGTTCCTGACACTGTCCCACCAGGACGCCCGGCAGCCGGGATGCCTCTACAGCCCAGCTGCTCCATGGCTTGGGAACAAGACTGACAGAGTGGTCAGGCCTTGGCACAGGCTGCCCAGGGCCGTGGGGGAGTCCCCATCCCTGGAGGGATTTACAAGACGTGTAGATGAGGCGCTTGGGGACATGGTTTCGTGGGCATGGGGGGTTGGGTTGACAGTTGGACTCGATGATCTTAAAGGTCTTTTCCAACCTTGATGATTCTATGATTCTAACAGTTTGAGCTCCAACTCCTTTGCGAATCCTACCTGTCCTTGGGGCAAGTGGTATCACAGCTCTCTGATAGGTGCATTATTAATTTTCAAGACACAGTGTATCTAAAAGCCGACCACCACCCTGAGAAGTATGTCATAAAACAAATATTCCTTTCCTGCTGAAATGCATTATTAAAGCCTCTACCCTATAAATCCCAAGTAGATAACACTCTCCATGGCACCTTGTAAAATAAGCAATTTTCTGCTACCAAGGAAACAAATTCTTTTTCTCAATCGTATCTCAACTCCACCAACATGGTGACAGACACAACATTGCATCTGAGTTTGTTTTTGACAGCCTCATACATTTCTAACTCTGTCAGCAAGAATAAATGTATGAAGCTTTTCACTTTAAAGACCTCTGGAACAAAATGGACTTTCTGCGACCTGCTTCACCCTTGTCTACACCAGACTGAATGCCCTAACGTTTCCCAGCATTTCCACTTTCATTGCAAGGGTGAGGTAGAATTTAAGTGCCAAGATCAAATCCAGACCAAGCTGCTCTTTGAACAGAGGGATTGAGGCTGGGATTAGACAGATAGACATTGTAGGTTCCCAAAATATGCTTTTTCACCCCCAGAACATGTCAGCATGAAGCTCACCATGTATCTTACCCCCCAGATGCTATTGAGGCAAAACCAAGGAACATCTGCCTGCTGTATTAGACAGCCTGTTCTTGCACAGGATATCATGACACAAGGGCTTTAGGTACCAGCACCTTCAACAGTATTCCTGGAAAATTCTCTGAAAACACTGTTAATGCATGAGAAAAGCAAACTACAGGGCACAGCCGCGACCGTACGTGCTGTGGCCATCACAGCCCTTGCTGTGACAGACACGGAGCGGGACCTGGAGAAGTGCGGTTCTGCAGCAGCAGAGTGCTTGAGGTGACATCTCAATTTTGACTGCATTTTCTAGTTTCCTAATGAAACTGTCAATATTTTGTTTCAGTAAGATGTGAGCTTCACTGTTTCTTTGTTTATTTGGGTTTTTTAAACTATAGCACTATAATACTGTTTCTTGATGATTGTATTAGCAAATGTTAACATTTTATTCCAGTTTGGAATGAGAAGAAATGAAGAAATTCCAGCATTTCTTTACAAAATGAAACTGCTATTTTCTAAACAGTTCTAACCAGCTACCAAGACATCTAAAATAATATCCGATTTTCATCCATTATGGGCCTGTGCAGGTATACAAATTCATTTCTCAGAGTGAGGGGTCTATGGGATCATTTATTTCAGAAAGCTATGTAATGTCTCTCTCTTGTGTTCATTTCTAGAGCAATCAGAAGAGTTAACTGTCCTGGTTTCAGCTGGGATAGGGTTAAATTTCTTAGTAGTTCATTGTTATTTTTCTGTTCTTTGGTGTACAGAGTCTATCTTCTCCCATGTATTGAGCAGCTGCCAGCAAAGTGTTCAACATCAACAGACCTTACCAGGGTCTATATGTGACCACAGATTTTAAATACAGACATTTCCTTTTTCTTTTAAGGCTGAAGTTAAATTCAAGAAATCTTTATCTACATTACCATGTATTCAAGGATCAGCCTAAAGCCAAAATAATTTTTTTTCATATTATAGGTGAAAAATGGTTTATTCTCCAGCTCAGCAAAGACAGATCACTCAGCATAAATCCCTCCTATTAAAGCCCCTGCTTCTCGCTACCAGTACAGAATTCCCAATAAGAAGAAAACATACTTTCCTTTTCCTGCTCATTCTCACAGTTCACATGAGGTGTAGCCTATGCATTTAAAAGCATTTCTATCTTAATATTCAAAAAGCAAAACTTAAGAGGATAGATATTGCAGCAGGCTCCTGTAGTTGTGAAAAGGGCTGGACTGGAACCACTCTACATAATTATATTGGGATATTGGAGCGAATTCACAGTCAGTTCCAAGTCCATCCTGCCCATGAGAAAGCTGCATAAATATTTGAGTAAGATCTTCAGGGAGCTGATGTCCCCACCGAGAAGGGTGATACCGAGCAGCTTATCATACATCTATCCAAGGAGTGTCTTCAGTCATGGGTCTGAAAAATTGTATGAGGGACTGCACTAACCTGGAGATGGCAGGGATACTGTTTAACTAGTTAGGACAAGACAGTAAAGTATGCCAGATCTCGGAATTTTCCTCTATTTAGCGTTGCCTTTCCTCTGATAAAAATTGTAACGAGCTACTTTCCTTGTGTCTGAGGAAGAAACCCAGGGCCCATGTCCATGAGAAAGGACCCACAGTGTCACTCAGTCCCGCCATGAAAACCAATTAAAATTCTTTCATAGGGAAACCAACTTTGGGTTGTTTTTTTTCAGACTGCTATTATAAATAATAGCAAGGAAAAACAAAGTTTTTAATTTGTGCAAACGCTTTGACAAAGTTGTGCTTCATCCTTGTATAAATATTGCTCCTGTAACACTGCCAAGGAATGGCCTTGAGCGTCTGCAGCCAAAAAACCTGACCTGCTCCCATCCGAGTCTATGCGACCTACGTATAATTCATGTATTTTGAAGGGCTGGTATTCCAGCTCTTCAAAAATTGTCTATAAGCACCTCCTGACTGGGAATCCAGACTGCCATTCCCTGACTTCTGTGTAGCATTTCAAGGGTGGCCATGGAAAATTTTGCAAGGAAAAATACTTTTATTAGACAAACCGACAAATCTGGAAAGGGCAAGCTTTCAAATAAACAATTCCTTTCTGAACATTTGGACTTGTGTGCCTGGGTGCTTATCTGTTCTTTTACAGTAATCCAATAAAAGATAAACTCTCTCCCCCTAAAAGCCATTACCTCACAAACCTTGGACCATCATTGTTAAAATACCGTGGCTAACTACAAAGATGATGACAGAGACAAGAAGAAGGGAATCTGTTTAACTAAGGAGGGATAACTTTATACAGAATGAACAGAAATGTAGTAGCTCTATTGCATAATCTGGCTGTATTCCTTCTTTCAGCTTCTCCAGTTGGTTGCAGTCTGCATTCAAGTGGGGAAGGGAGAGAAACTCCAGGCAAAATCCATTCGGAGGTGGTATCTGTAGGATGTGTCTCAGCTCTGAAGTTTCTGTTGAATCTCTAGCTCCTGTATCTCATTTGACAGCAAACCCTAACTGTAAGGCACTAGGCTTTTCCCAGTGCCTTTGGAAACTTTTCAAGTGAGGGTTCAATTAACCTGCACGAAAAGCAATGTGAGAATAAACAGAAATTACATGGTTTAGAAAAACATGCTGAAGCTTGAAAACCTGCAGGCATTTTATGATTCTGCCGTTTCATAACCCGTGAGCTTGCAGATTTGGAGATAAAATTACAGATGGAATTGAGTTTAAAAATCCCATAGGACTAGCTCCTTGATTTTCATGAGGTGTTGACCCAGATTAGACTTTTCATTCCAAGATAGGACTTAGTTACATTCGGATCTAAAATTCAGAAAGCCACACATAGGGTGAACTGCTGAAGAACTACCTACTGTTTTCCTGGGTAGGAGAATCACCTCCTCTTACACATAAGCAGGCTAAGGAGAAATTTCCAATAAAGCATAAAAATCTTCTAAATTGTGCTCCTGAGTCTGCACTGAAAGTATGACTTGGACCATTCTCCAGCTCATCACTGCTTTAAAAAAGATGCCTTTGTGCAGCAGACACATATGAGTGGTTCATTACTCTTATAAAAATATGCAGATGATTTTGTGATCATAAAATCTTGAACATAGAAAGTTTCTGAACATGCCTTCTGGTGCCAAGGAAGGTAAATGCTGGGGAGCACTGTCTGCCAAGGAATTTTTAGTTGCTGTGTTATAGCCAATGCTTTTAGTATATATGTTAAATAAATCAGTAGACATTTTAATGAACAGAGATGGCATTACAGCATCTTCCTGCATAGAAAAGATATATAATGATGTGGGTTTTTTTTTCCCAAATCTCTACTGTCATCCAGGTACAGGAAAAAATCTAGTTATGGTTCACAATAACACTAGATGTAAAATTCCTGAGTTATTTACAAATTCTGGTAGTCAGAACTACGACAGAGAAAGAGAAGCAGATGGAGAGGAAGATCTATTTATAATGGAAACCCTCAGAAAATCTGAACTTAAAAGAAAAAAATCTTATTTTAAAAGGCAAGGTATGGTAGTTAAAATGCCCAATTATTTCTTTGTTTTCATATGCAACCCAGTCTCACTCATGAGTGCTGTGATATCCCAAAGAATAACTTCCCAAATGCCAATAAGACAGAAGATTTCATTGCTATTGTTCTTTAACTGATTTTCCATAGTCGTCGTCTTTTTCTGCAGAAGCAAGAGAGCAAATGCAAGTCTCCATCCCGCAATCGCTTCCATGATTCACGTGTATAATTTTCTTATATTGACTGTAGTTCAGGGAAATGAGAGAACTAAAATTGTCGGGTTAAATAAGTTAACTTTTCTCAAGTTAAAACGAAGTGTAGGGGATGCCTTCCTATGAATTAAAAAGTTCATATCCCTGTTCAATAGACTAGGACAAGTACTGCATATATACAAATGCAAAAAAACAGTGTGAGATCTGAATCATCTGTCTAATCTAAGCATTTCTGTGTCCCATCAGTGGCATCATTATTTAGACTTGCCCCTCACCATCCTCTGTGGACACCTTCTCCATCACTGACCAGTAAAGATTAACACTCATTGTGGACTGAGGTGAGACAAAATACAGACGTTTCACACTGAGGAGTTTATTCTGGCGATGGAGACGACCCGATCTAGTGAAAGATGTGGCTCCTCGGATTATGCATTACTTTTAGGGCCCTTTTCAGAACTTCATTTATGATTGTACCTTCCTCTGCAAAACCCCCAACACTGAGGTGGTAGTTCTGTTCGCCCAAATGGTTCAATGTGCTACTATATGTTCTACGTATTTCTTTGCCATTGAAGACATTTGCTAGGAAAACCTAGTATAATTTTAGTGAGAAAGCTATGCTGACAAGATTTAAGTGTGGGCAAGGCCTTAGCTCCAAGTTATCAGTAGACATCACTATGGCCAACCAACTGAAATAGTTAAATTAGTCTGGGTTTTAAGGTCAGGAAACGGTGAAACAGTGAAACTGTTGCAGGAAAGCATATTTTACATAATTCTGCTCTCAGCCCTGAACCAAAAACACTGAGAATAGCCTGGAGGAGATCGGCGCCTTTCATCCAGTTCCAAGAGAATCTGGAAACACTCACATTTATATTTTTTAACCATCCTTTAACCTTTTCTCCCTTTTCTCTCCATCTACTGTGGTCTCTCCACATGCGCCTCCTTCCTGTTTATTAGTTTATTTTCTTTTAATAAAGGAAAGGGAGACCGCTGTGAGAACTTCCCCCAGCCTCAGTCTCTTTGTGATGGGTTTGCTCCAGGCAGGAGCACGTCGCTGTGAGCTGCCACTGTTACTCCTGTTGACATGGTGGCCTGCGAGATGATTTCTCAATAGGTATGAAATCCTCTCGTGTTACACTTATTGCCTATCCCTGCTGCCCCGTGAGCAGCATCCTGACTTTGCCTCCTCTTCCCTAGTGCAGCCTGGCTAACCAGTCCTCGGACAGGTCTTTTATTGCCTCGGAAAAAATAAAAACACAAAACGGTGGCTCCCATGCTGTCACTTTGGCTGCACATCTCTGCACTTCCAGCCATCAGGCCAACACTTTCTTTAACCTGTCCGCTTCGGTTTGCCCATCGCTCTGAAATCCACTGAAATGTTTTTCCTCTCTCTTGCTTTGCAGAATGACAAGGAGTTGTCCAATTTTACAGCCTCAAAGATTCTCTCCCTGCAGGGCTGCTCAGTTAATAGGGAAATCAGTGGTAAGGTCAAAGGACTCTTTCTCTGCAAAATAAAGGGGTATTTGCCACATCTATGGGTCACACGGCTAACCCAGGAGAGGGGAAAGTTATCATTTCAGAGTGCTTTCCAAGTGAAAAAAAGTATTTTAATATGAGCAATATGTTCTTGACACTTGTATAGTAGTTGCTGTCTCCGAGTATTTAATTTTAATTAAAAAATGCTTAATCCTCTTAATGAACTCGTTACATGCTGAGTCCCTTGGTTTACAATTAGAAAACTAGAAGACAATGAAGAGTAAAATTTGGTCTTGTCCTTTCGTGTGCTCCTGGTGAATGAGGAGGGTACAGCAGCCACGGAGAAGTGGCTGGGCTGGTACAGGTAACAGGTAACTGGTCTGAGCACAGGAAACAAGCTGCAAAACAATACAGAAAATGGAATAAATTTTGATTTTCTTCATGAGGTAAGTGTGCTTTGCCAGACTAGCAGCAGTAAAAATTCATTAAAAAGTGGCAGGATATTTGAGTGCTGAGTTGTAACTGGACGTACAAGAGGCACATCACTTTTGAGAAAGAGATGCCATCACTTATGTAGCCCCTGCTCTTAGTTAACCAGCTTTTTAAGCATGCTGATGTTGTTGTTCTTGTTAATGCATTTTTATTCCGCTCTTAATGTTTTTGCATGCTCATGCATAGCCAGGGACATTGCCCTGAAGAACTATTCACTGGGAAAGGGTGCAAGAAGCCAAGCCGGCGACGGGAGGGGGAGCACGTGTTTCCTTGTAGAATCAAGTAAACAATAATAATGTCACATACCGTGTAATTACCACCGCTCCCTCTTTGCGCTCATTGTCTCCGCGAGCTGGATTCCTTCAGCAGGTAGAAAAGCAAGAGAAGAGAAGAGAAGGGGGGAAGGAAAAGGCAATACCTGCTCTGACAACTGCCCATTTTCCCCATCGGCAGGAAGACTGTGAGCTAACGGCATCCATCAAGATGGCCAAAATAAGGGGGCAGCAGGTTTAGAGAGCTGTGGGGCTGGACTTGGAGTGGGATGGGAAAATTCAGCCCTATTTGGTTCCCTCTCCCTGTGGGACCAGTCTGGGGTGAGCAGTGAGAAGCACCAAGAGCCAAACGTGCCTCCATCCTGCCAGAGCGACATTCCCAGAAAGCCAGTGGTTTGCCTTCGCGCTGGAGCAAGGAAGTGCTTTTAAAGAGGGTCTTGCCATTGCGACAGATTTCAGATGGTAGAAGGAAAACAGCCTGTGTCTTCCCCAAACAGGTTTTCAAAGGTCGCTCCCAGGTCAGCACAGACTCGTTTGCAGTGGAGCAAAGCGCACCATACGCAAACATACCTATAATTAAAGTCCTGCAGTTTCCTACATATGTATTCTTAAAACATCTGTAAGCATAATTACAGTACATGATTTAAACAGCTTAATAGGAGGCAGGCGTTCTTTTTCACCGGGAGATTGCTTTTAACGGCGCAGTGTAGAGTAGAGTTTGCAGATAAGGCCAGAAGTGCACCTAATTGTCTCTCTGCTGGCAGCTACTGTACTTAAACTTACATTTTCATAGCAGTACGCTAGGCTTTTTGTTTTTCTTCATGATGACTCCCATTCCTCTTAATGCTTAATTCTCCATGTACCACTTGAAAAATTAAGGATACAGCCCCAAGCCTGGGCTCTGTCTACCCAATTAACCACGAAGAATGCTGTAGAGCTCAGTGCCATTTCCTTATGTCTTTCCTCTTCATTATTTTGACGTGTGCTGATAGCACTCGTTCGTTAGCTGAGGAGTATATTTACTATCTGTTTTGCAGGAATTATTCTATTTTTGCAAAAACACATACTGTTTGCATGGGCTGTGGTTGTGTGGCAAAGGATATTCAGAAGGAGACTAATTTCTGGCCACACTACAGCTCCCGTTTCCGCAGTGTTCGGTTTTCTCCAAGACCTTCAGTAAGGCAGAGTTGTGGGGAACTATTTTATATCTCAGGCACGGTTCTCACTTAGGGGATTTTTCAGCCTGGAAAAAGAGACTAAAGAATCAAATTAAGGATGTCTAAAAATCTAAGCTGTTTTCCAGGGACTTTTTATTTTTAATGGGTTTTCTGTTCTCTTTCCCACGTGCCTGAAGTGTTACCCCATCTCAGTTGGGGTGTTTGTAACCTCGTGAGGAAATCATAGATTCGTAGCACTGCCCTGAGGTGTCTTTACAATGTAAGACCCAAAGCTGGGCACCCACCTGGGGGTCATTTTGGGGGGGAAGGAAGCAAAGTTTCTCAAGATAGGAGTCCAATTTTCAGCCCAAATAAAAAGACTGGAAAGATCTATTGGATAAACTGGGTGATCCCACGGGGGTGGGAGGCTCTGGAGTTCCTCCCTTTGCTGGAGAAGGCACTGCTAGGCTTGAAAGTAAAAAGCAGAACTGTGAAGGTTTCTGCCGTCACACAAAATCTGTGACATTTTTTTTTTAGCATGGGAAACAGCCAGAAATAGAAAAGCAGCTGCCTAAATAAGGAACTGGCTTAGGAAGAAAACGTTTTATGAACAAACTGTTGTCTTGCAGGAAGAGGTCAAACCTGGGTTGGGGAAGAAGATACTGAGAGACTTAGATGTTAGATGTTAATATGATTGAGAATGGAGAAAGAGAAATCAAGAAATCGGTGCTTGCAAAAAGCCAAATGGAAATACCCAGAGAGGTTAGAAGGAGAAGACACAGATGGACAGAGGAGCAAGGCTGTTCATGTCTGTGAGGGTCCTTCTCTCCTGTTTGCCTGCTAGGTGGTGGATGCTAGAGGAACAAAACGTTGGTATTGCTGCTTTCCAAACAGAGGACACATCACAGTCCCAGCAGCTCCCTATGCCCGGGCAGTGCGGGAGCTTTGGTTTGGATTTGTGGATTTTTTGGTGTCTTGTGATAACGGCATTCAGTAACAGATGATCCCCTGCGTGACTGCACAGGCTTCCTGGGATGAGTCCTCTCTTGCGTGTGCCTTCCTGTGTCACAGCCGAATTCTCATGACACCAAGTTGCACAATCCAGCCCCCATTTTGCAGCCCACGGAAAAGCAGTCCGTGTCCAGCTGGCTTACTCCTGTCGCAAATGTGACCTCTGGGAACCCACAGATCACGCAACTTCCACTGTCCCACTGACTCACGGCCCTCCTCCCCTCTCTCTGATGAGCAGTCCAAACCACTGGCTATGTTTGGAGCAAGGGCTGTGCTAACACCTTCTCCATCAAGTGAAGACATGCTCGAGGTGGGACATGGGAACCTCCCGAAGACCTCCCCGCAGCTCGCTAACTGCATCTGCACAGACCCCATGGAGAAAGGCACAAGGGACCACAAGGTTGTCAGCACTGATGCCCTTCTGGTTTGCAATATGCACAATGCCCCGATGGGCAGATGACACCATGTTGGGCGGGAGTGTTGATCTGCTGGAGGGCAGGAAGGCTCTGCAGAGGGACCTGGACAGGCTGGATCGATGGGCCGAGGCCAATGGATGAGGTTCACCAAGGCCAAGTGCCAGGTCCTGCACTTGGGCCACAACAACCCCAGGCAACGCTCCAGGCTTGGGGNCAGGTGTCTTCCAATGATTCTATGATTCTGTGATTTTGTCCTTAGTGAATCCTTATGGCCACATCCAGGCCATCTGCTACAGCACGGTGACTATCCCATGGCACGAAGATTGGGAGAGTGAAAAATGGGCCAGATGGTCCTGGTGCCAGCTCTCCAACCTCTCTTGATGCTCAGGAGAGAGGAGCTGCCACAGCACTTACATCTTTGCCCCTGGCAAAGAGGATGATCTTTCCAATGTCAGGTGATGAGCATTCATCCAAGACTTTAGGTTTAGGCTTTTTTTAAATGGGGAGAAAAGGATGGAGAAACGGCAGCAGGGAAGTTTCTCTCTGTGGACTCTATGGAGAGCTTAGGGAGTGAGCTTAAATGCAGATAAATAAATTTTAGATGCTTGAAGTTAAATAAGATGTGTGTTGCTCTCACAGTATGTGCTTTGAGTGTGATCCATTGTGTTTGCTTTATCCCCACCCACCAAAGCCTCAGAGTATATATTAAGGATTAATTTCTCCCCTGGAGTTTTGAATATCAGAATTGCATCCTAGTAGTCATACAATAATATTTTTTCATAGCCTTACAAAAAGTAAATAAAAACATATTATATTTCACCAAAAGATTTGGACTATCAGAAATGACACTCATCTGTGTCTGATGGTGAGCCATATTTCGGTGTGTTTTTCTGAATAACAGAACATAAATAGAATATATTTTCGTACTAATCAAATTGGGAGGCATTTCCATCCAATTATTTTTTGCCTGTAAGACCAGTAAAAGCTAGAAAGCACATACATTTGTCTAAATAACTGTAGTTGCATTTTGTGTGGATTCTGTTTGGAAGCAGATGGTTATGAAGACAAGTCTTAGCAAGTATTTTAAAAGAATATAATAAATACTGTATAAATAAGACATGCCTAATGTCTTGCTGTATTCCTGCAGGATCTGAATTCTGATGTGGTTCAAACTAAAGGAAAACAAAATTTTGCAAAAGAAGCTAATGTGTCTTCTTCCTCTCCTGCTATAATTGGAGGCAGAAGCTGTTTTAAAAGCAGCTTTTCTTTTAACTAATTCATTAAACATGAATTTTCTCTGAAAATATTTCTCTATGTCAATTGGCCCATAGTAAAATAGGATATTCTACAGCTGTGAGTCCAGTTCCTGCTCCCAGGAAAGAAGTTTAACAGTTTCAACAGAGATCTGGGCATCGAGTGGTCTGTACCTACTTCTGTCATAGGTAAGTCAGTCTCTGAAACTCAGATATCCTCCTTGAAAAATGAAGATACTTCTCTCCTACCTCACAGGGAAGTTATGAGCTTTAACCAAGCAGGGTGAGTGGATATCAGGTTGAAGAACAACAGAGAAATACCAATAAAAGAACACGTTCCATTCTTCAGACTCTGGCAAAATTCATTATTGACCTCAATATCTAAGAAATGCAGAAGGGAAACTTCTGTTGGCAAAAGCAGAGAAATGCATACACATCAGTAGACAACGTAGTTTCAGCAATATAAAATGCTGACTTTTTTTCAAGGATCTAAAGAGAACATCCTTTGCAGATGTTTTTTGTTCCATGAATCACATTTTTAAAGTCTTATTCACTAGTATTGAAAAGCAACTTGATTCTACTTGCATCGTTTCGTTCAGCTACATATGAAGAAAGAATTAGCATCCATCAATCTTTCTCAGCTATCTTTGATCTGGGAGCTGCAGTGATCCGGAGGGTGTGCCACCTACATTCTGCTGTAGTAGGAGCAATGCTCAGTTGTGCTAGGGATCTGGGATTTTCATCATTAGACAAGATAATATCAGCAAATGACTTTAGAATCATAGAATCATTAAGGTTGGAAAAGACCTCTAAGGTCATTGAGTCCAACCGTCAACCCAACCCCCCCATGCCCACTAAACCATGTCCCCAAGCGCCTCATCTACACGTCTTTTAAATACCTCCAGGGATGGGGACTCCACCACTGCCCTGGGCAGCCTGTGCCAAGGCCTGACCACTCTTTCAGTCAAGAATTTTTTCCTAATGTCCAATCTAAACCTCCCCTGGCGCAACTTGAGGCCATTTCCTCTCGTCCTATCGCTGTTACTTGGGAGAAGAGACCGACCCCCCCCTCGCTCCAACCTCCTTTCAGGCAGTTGCAGAGCGCGATGAGGTCTCCCCTCAGCCTCCTCTTCTCCAGGCTGAACACCCCCAGTTCCCTCAGCCGCTCCTCATCAGACTTGTGCTCCAGGCCCTTCACCAGCTTCATTGCCCCCTAATATCAGTCCAGATTGATATTAGGAAGGGCTGCAATCTGCAGAGTGACCCTGGGTATCCACTTTACTTCCAGGTCCATGGGTCCCCCAAAACCCTCCTACCATGTAACCTCTCTCCAGATGACGTCCCCTGGCTCTCCCAAAAAGTGGCAAAGCTCCTTGGGCAAGTCAGTACGTGGTCAGCAATACATTGCTTCAGCGCTGAAATTCATCACGCGCAAGGTGCCACCGCTTCTTCCATCCACGTGGTTCACCTGTGGCAGAGCCCAAGGACATGTAACACCAGTGGTGACGACTGAACCCTTAGCTAAGGAGTGCGTGTAAGTGCTCTCTGTAGCAGCTGCTCCCGGTAATACCTTTAAAGGTATTGAAGGCTAAGGCTCTTGCCCCTTCGCCCATCCTCACTGGTGTCACCTAATAAAACACCGACCCTTTGGGTCGAGTGACGTGGTGGCTGCACAGTGGCCAGCCAAATNCCCATAGTAAAATAGGATATTCTACAGCTGTGAGTCCAGTTCCTGCTCCCAGGAAAGAAGTTTAACAGTTTCAACAGAGATCTGGGCATCGAGTGGTCTGTACCTACTTCTGTCATAGATAAGTCAGTCTCTGAAACTCAGATATCCTCCTTGAAAAATGAAGATACTTCTCTCCTACCTCACAGGGAAGTTATGAGCTTTAACCAAGCAGGGTGAGTGGATATCAGGTTGAAGAACAACAGAGAAATACCAATAAAAGAACACGTTCCATTCTTCAGACTCTGGCAAAATTCAGTATTGACCTCAATATCTAAGAAATGCAGAAGGGAAACTTCTGTTGGCAAAAGCAGAGAAATGCATACACATCAGTAGACAACGTAGTTTCAGCAATATAAAATGCTGACTTTTTTTCAAGGATCTAAAGAGAACATCCTTTGCAGATGTTTTTTGTTCCATGAATCACATTTTTAAAGTCTTATTCACTAGTATTGAAAAGCAACTTGATTCTACTTGCATCGTTTCGTTCAGCTACATATGAAGAAAGAATTAGCATCCATCAATCTTTCTCAGCTATCTTTGATCTGGGAGCTGCAGTGATCCGGAGGGTGTGCCACCTACATTCTGCTGTAGTAGGAGCAATGCTCAGTTGTGCTAGGGATCTGGGATTTTCATCATTAGACAAGATAATATCAGCAAATGACTTTAGAATCATAGAATCATTAAGGTTGGAAAAGACCTCTAAGGTCATCGAGTCCAACCGTCAACCCAACCCCCCCATGCCCACTAAACCATGTCCCCAAGCGCCTCATCTACACGTCTTTTAAATCCCTCCAGGGATGGGGACTCCACCACTGCCCTGGGCAGCCTGTGCCAAGGCCTGACCACTCTTTCAGTAAAGAATTTTTTCCTAATGTCCAATCTAAACCTCCCCTGGCGCAACTTGAGGCCATTTCCTCTCGTCCTATCGCTGTTACTTGGGAGAAGAGACCGACCCCCCCCTCGCTCCAACCTCCTTTCAGGCAGTTGCAGAGCGCGATGAGGTCTCCCCTCAGCCTCCTCTTCTCCAGGCTGAACACCCCCAGTTCCCTCAGCCGCTCCTCATCAGACTTGTGCTCCAGGCCCTTCACCAGCTTCATTGCCCCCTAATATCAGTCCAGATTGATATTAGGAAGGGCTGCAATCTGCAGAGTGACCCTGGGTATCCACTTTACTTCCAGGCCCATGGGTCCCCCAAAACCCTCCTACCATGTAACCTCTCTCCAGATGACGTCCCCTGGCTCTCCCAAAAAGTGGCAAAGCTCCTTGGGCAAGTCAGTACGTGGTCAGCAATACATTGCTTCAGCGCTGAAATTCATCACGCGCAAGGTGCCACCGCTTCTTCCATCCACGTGGTTCACCTGTGGCAGAGCCCAAGGACATGTAACACCAGTGGTGACGACTGAACCCTTAGCTAAGGAGTGCGTGTAAGTGCTCTCTGTAGCAGCTGCTCCCGGTAATACCTTTAAAGGTATTGAAGGCTAAGGCTCTTGCCCCTTCGCCCATCCTCACTGGTGTCACCTAATAAAACACCGACCCTTTGGGTCGAGTGACGTGGTGGCTGCACAGTGGCCAGCCAAATTACGGCAGCACCAGGACACTGGTACGAAGCTTAAAAGAAGAAATGTTTGTCACTCGCTAAGCAGAAGAAACCGGTGGGCATTAGAGCAAAGGTGGGTCTCGGTGAATACGGGCATGGTGGGGAAGGCAAAGGCGTGCAGAGGGGACGAGGAGATGGAGTAGGCTGACATCTCTGCAGCCAACCAGGCAGTGAGGGAGGCAGCGAAAGCTTAATACTTCTACCTCCTCTGAGCACTGGGGGGGCAATTCGCTAACGAAGAGCCTCCCAGGCAAAGGTGAGACACTTGTGTCTGATGGGCTGCTACGGAGAAGAGGCATTGACTGTGATGAGGTTGAGCAGCACGCTGAAAAGAAGACCCTGGGTGCAGTGAACAGTCATGAGAGAGACTGGCAGGAAGCCCTGAGCAAAGGAGAAGAGAGGAGCGGAGGAAGAGGGACTAGAGGGCTTGATGCTGCAAACATATGTAAAAAGTCGGACAGCACTATTGCATACCCAGGAGCAGCTAAATTTAGATTTGGGTCAGTTTTGTAGGGAATGGGTTGATCTTCAGATGGACTTTGTTAACGTGTTTGTAGAAATCTAGGTATGCGTGTCTTACAAAAGGGAAGCTGGAGAACAATTTGGGAACAATTGCTTGAGGACTCTGATCTATCCAAGTTAATTGTAGCTGCAAGAGATTTTTATGTTATTGTGCAACAGTTCATTACAAAATTCCTTCTAGGTAACTTTGACCATATGTGGAAACTGCTCAGTAGGATATTTTATCAGAAAAAAAATATTCAATATGAATTGTGTCTGAATTACAAATGTTATTAGAAAGGAAATCGTATCACAATATGTCATATTGCAGTGAACCATTGGATTATATTACCCCAGTCAATGATTCCAGCTGGGAAGTGATTAATATAGCTCACAGACATGGAGATTAGCTACATTGGTGCCTGACTGGCCAGAGGGTGAGATCTGAAACCAACTGCCACTGGGTAGGACATAACTGGCTCTCCCAGCAGTTATTCAGATAATATAATTAAGATTTCTGAACATGGTAACCTCTTTCCTTTTGGCAGAGTTACAGTCATTCTTCTTCCTGACCAGTCTGGAGAGATTTTATTCGTGACCACACGTTTCACGTTAAGTATTGGAAGTTATTGGATTACCGCACTGCAGTATGAAAGGTCAGTCACAGAGTGGATGCCGAGCAACTCTGATTTTGTTGTATGTCCACATAAGGATGGCTAATCAGATAATTGCTGTGTGTGCAGGTTTTCTACTGATTTCTATTCTAGCAGTTCAAAGATATCTGTGTAGTTTAAAGCAATGTTCTGGTGCTGTTGAGAAGCACTTAAATAAGCCCTTTCTTTAAAGTGCACCTAATATTTCCATGCAATTTTCCTTTGGGTTTGAAATGTTCTGTGGCTGCAGAGGTTTTCTTGGAAAGCTAAAGGGGAAAGTAAATTTAATTTGACTGTTTCTTAGTTACCTGACCTTTCATATTCTGTGGCATTGGGATTTTCCAATAGTCTAGAATCTTAATTAGCTGCTTCTCTCATAATTACTTTTTTTCTTTCTTGATCCTCCTACAATCTCTTCGGTTGCTTCCTGAGAACTGGAGCTGAGATCCACAAAAAAAATCAAATGGGATAAGATCTTCAGCTGGGCTAACTCAGGGTGTCACTGCTGACTTCATTCTAGTCTACTATTGAAATAAAATGAAAAATTCTGAAAATCCAGCTGAAAACCTGCAAGTATAATGATTTTTCCATGTGTTTTTCTTTCAAATTCATTGATGAGCAGGGATGGCCTGTACACTTCTTTTGTTTCCCAGAATTACTGTTATTATAGAAATAGATTAGAAGGACAGGGGTTTTTTTTATTTTTATCTTTTTGTGCAGTAATAGTTTATCATATACTCCAATGGCCTTTCTGTTGTAGCCAGGACTTAAACTCTACAGAGGGTAAAACTCATTAATTTTTTACTTAACCGTGCCTTTTATCTTGCTAGTTTTCACAAGCTATTTGTTCCTTTCTGAGACAGCTTCCTCCTATGAAGCAGAGGGGTTTTTTTACCTCAGAAATTAAACTCCAGTTCCAACCACAGACAGTTTTATTTCATATGCTAAATTGTCACAATCAAAGGCAGAATCTCTGCTGAACAGGTTTGGAAACATCTGGCTCTTTTCTTTTTGACTTTTGAGTCTAATTATCTCAGTGCAGATTGTGATTGCTACGTACGAAATTAAGCTGCCCAGCCTCAGCGGTCTTGGAGAGTTTGGGGTTTGGGTTTTTTTCTCTCCCTTTGTAACTATTTTCCCCACAGCCTTAAATCATGCTGAAATGGAAACAGTAAAAATATGCACCCAGAGAGCAATCCACATGTGCTGGCACTTTGAAACACCACCACAGGAATTTCTTGCTGTGTATTACAAGAACCGGCTGTTTTGTGGAGAAACCAGGGACCGTGGAGGGCTCGGCTATTGCGAACAGCGATGGAGAAGCTGCTCTCACGGGGAGACTCCGCGTCGAGCCGGTCCGCACAGGCAAGCGATAGATATTAACCCAGGGATGTGAACCTCCTGCTGCTGCAGAAAACAGCGGCTTGAGTGTTTATGCCCTGTGCTGGATGGAACATTTCTGATCTGCTGCATCGTGGTGGTCAGGAGGACTTGGAAAGCCCAGGTCCCATTCCCTGCTCGCTGTCTTTATGTTGCCCAAGTCCGGATCTGTAGAGCAGCGGACACAGGTCTCACAAGAGAGATCTCGGTCTCTCTGATTCACTCCCTGTCCATAAAATGAGGGCAAGGAGCTGCCTGACAAGAAGTATATTAAAAGCCTGTGACCCTGAGGTAGCACAGTTAGAAGAACTATGGATAGAAAGTGAAGTACAAAAGGAGGCAGAAACAAATTTATTAAACTGGGGGGAGGATGACGTGGTCTCTCTCCAGTTTCATCTGCTGATGAAACCATTGCTCCTGCCATCTTCGTTAGGGGAGGTTTGCTTCACTTTGGCTGTCTGTTGTGAGGACAGATGCTCTGCTTGGCAGCATTGATCCCAGAAAATTCAAAGAGAATGGAGAGACCAGGCTTTTTCCTTTTTTTCCTCCCTTTTTCCCCAACAGGAGCAGAAGTGCTGAAGGGCGAAACCCAGGAACAGAGACTGTTCCTTTATCATGTACAGAGAGTCCCACCCTACTCCAGCTTCAGACCCGCACCCCAACCTCTCCTCCTTCCCTCACCTTCTCTCTGCCAGGTAATGTCCAACACATACGCCCACGCTGAGGGGAAAAAAGGAAAACATCAACAATGAACCACAATGAACCAACCAACCTCTCCACACAGCTTGCTGTTACTTCTGTTTTCAAACAGGAGTGCAGACGTGAAGATGAGGACCAGGTGAGAGTGAAGGTTCAGAAGACTGGGAGGAAATCCTGAAGGAGGAAAGGATTTGCTCCCTGTGGACAATCCAGATCCTGTGATAGATGGAGGGTCAGTCAGGACAGAGGGTTCCCAACTTCAACAAGGTTTTCCAGAGATAAGTGCGTTTCTCGGGCAGAGGCACATGCCAATGACACTCATTATTCTAGTCAACAGACATCTGACTTTTTTCTGCACTACTTGATTTATATATCCCAAATTGTATCCTGGGAACCAGAAAAGGCTTTCTGCCATGGAAATAAAAAATAATAAATTCTAATAAAGAATGAAGTTAGTTGAAAAGCCAGCTTGCTTTGTAAATGACAGATGGTGCTTGCTTGTAAAGGGTGAGGGGAGTCATCCATTAGTGCTACTTCTTATGCTGCCTTCTTTGTTTTAATTATGTAAATGCTCTCAGACACCACAGCAGAGATGCAGGCTTATGGGAGAAACTATTATATCTCCACTATTTTACTAACATTCACTGCTGCTTTTTAAGATATTAAAAAGCCCGAGTCAGAAGCACTTTATAGGAATGCAGACGTAAGCATAATGACAGGTCACAGCCCTGGCGGGACGCGGCGTATCAAGGCATCGTGCTGCCTTCGGTTCGTATGTGGAGTTTGCATATGTGCTCTACTGTTGATAGATGACACTGGAGCACATATACATAAACTTTTTTTAATCCCATGTGCAGCTTAAGGAAGTCACTGGAAGTCATCCATACCTTCCGAGTGACTCTGGAGAGAGTTTTTGCTAAACTCAGAGTATTTTGGGGGCCCCTCTGGAGTCACTACGGCAAGGTCCGTCGAGATGTGCAGTTCCCCAGCATTGTGCACACAACCTGCGAGCAGGAGTCAAAGCTCCTTTATCCCTTCCTCTCCCCAGCCTCCGTATGCATCTTCTTGTTTGTACAGCACATCGTTTAAGGCTCAAATATGCTTCCTTTGGGCTTACATCAAAGCCTTGCCATCACACATACAACATACATGGCTCTCCTGCTAGCCCTGCCTGTGAGCAACTGCCTGGAGAGCTAACCACAGCGTTGGTTGTGATTTTGGGAAGAGGAGATCCCATCTTCTATGTGGCTTAACATTGCTCTGTTTGACATTTTCATTTAAACTGTGCAATTATAGGAGGCCGCACCACACTTGGGCAGGAGATTTGGGATTTTCCTTTCAATGAACTTTTTGGGTCATCTTTAAAGACAAGTTAATTAATCACATTTTAAATCAGAGGCTGTCGTCAGCAAGTCTCAAGTACAAAACAACTGTGTCCACATGTCATTTTGTGACCCTGCTTTACAGATCAAATCCTGCTCTCTCCACTGTAGCCTCTGTGGCTTCACTGGCAGATACTGCAAGTGGACGTCAGCCCGGAGGTCTGCTGGTAAGAGATAAGGGACAAGGCTTCAGCGTGAAGACTGTAACTGCTTTTTCTTAATCTTTGAATACTCTCCATCCTGTCAGCACGTGGAGGAATTGCAGACTTCAGTTGCCCAACTGTGTATTACTATCAGTTTGTAGACACTTGCATTCACTGGCTGGAAGCACACCCAACACACCCTCGGTCAGCAACTTGCTAAAGCTGGTGACCTCCTGGAGAGGCTGAGTCCTGTGATACTGGTTCCCAGGAGCTGAAGTTGTGCACCAGAGAGAATCAAACAGGAGATGAAGGGAATCACAGTTACTGGTGTTATTAAAAGAGCAAGCCCCAACGCAAATGCCCTTCTCCACTTACCTTACTCAGATCATCTTTGTGGAAATTAACTTACTGCGTATTTCCTTAATGAAAAATTCATCAATTATTTTTCCTCTTGAAGGACAAGTAGTGGAATGGTTGGCAGAATTAATACTAAGTAGTGTTAAAGTGGCGTATGCTAAATACAGGGGAAGCCACGTTTGGTTGCTGGTGGGATTTTGAAGCATTGGATCCCTCAAAGGCCCATGCCTTGCCAAGGATCATTCTTTGGTACAAGGCACAGCAAACGATACAGATCATTGGTCAGTGGTGACTTGTGCAACAGGCTGTCCTTCCATCATATGCTGACTTTCTCCATCCCCACACCTTTGAGGCTCTGATTCACCTCTCCCCTCACAAAATTCAGTTACAGGGTAATTGAATGGAGGTGAGCAAGCCACATCTGCAGAGGATGAGGACGAGAATGAAGATGAGGATGAGGAGAACTCATCCCCCAGCTGCAGGGATGCACGAGCCCCAACACCCGTGGTGTTCCAAGCAGAGGTGGGAAGAGCAGAGATGTAGCACGTGGTCCATCTCTGGCCGAGTCCCGTCTCTCCCCCAACAGCTCCTGCTTCACAGGCAAGAGGGAAGCTTCCAGGGGAGTTTAGCCATAAGGACTCTGCGCTGGCTCCACATTTGCTTTCCCATGGTACCTTCTCCATGACAAGTACCACGGCCATCAGCACTCTGCTGTGCATGTTTACACAGCCAAGCTGAGAGGAGGCTTAAGAATAACAGACAGGAGACCTATGGTATTTCAAAACACGTCAATGTCAATCCCAAATGGTGTTTAATGAGGTTTCTGCTGTGAAACAATTTCCGAAGATGGATGTCTTAAGTTACAGGACACTCAATGTTTGGGTATAGGCCTCTAACAAGAAGGACTCGAATCAATAAAAGAAACCACTTCACTACTCCCCATATAAAAGTACAAATACCAATTTAGCCCATGAGTAAGCCCTTGAGATCCTATGTGAATTAATTGTTTAAGATCCTCTTATTGCCTGCTCCTTTCACAATTTCAACCACTTACAACACTAATTTCATAAAGTCGTCATGATTTTCATCACAGGGTTTCTGGTCAGCAAAAAAAGCAACGCTCTCTCACTGATTGTCCCTTACCACTGCCCCTGATTTTCCCCAAAAAGTCGAGGAGGGTAGTGTAAGTGGGCACTGGTCTATCAGAACTGCAGGAAGAGTGTAAAGTAAAATCAGCAGGGTGGCTCACGCCTTGCAGCCGAAGCCAGTGGCTTAACCAACTCAACTGTTCAGGTATCACAGAGAAAGCCAGGAGATTAAAGATCAAGAAGGATATGATAATTTTCTGTAAAAATCATCTGGGATAACCAGAAGAATTATCTGAGTGGAAGGGTAGTACAAGATCAAATGGAGATACATATACATATATGTATTTATATCTCTTGAATACATTTAAGTGTGGAATTAGAAGGTCTCTAATCACCACGCTAAATTTTAGAAACCCTCCATCAAACACAGTGCTGGAAGAAGGAACCTAAACTGGTTTAAGATGGATCTTGGCAGCTTTCTGGGTGGGATTTGGTAACAGAACAGAAGGAATATTCAAGTTAGAAATTAAAGACTTTGAAAGATGGTTTTCCCCACAAGGAACTGAAAGGAGATTTGTTGAGTAGTTGTTGATGAATTTTGATTGAACCATATTTAGGCTATTAATTAATTCTGTTCTTCTGACCACTGGTTGCTTGAAAGACCACAAGGACTTTTTGACTTGGAGGGATTTTGCTTGCCTTCTTCCAAATCAGCAGATACTGATTTGGGAGCTGGGATATTTGGAGAGGTGCGATGCCACCCCCACTTCTATTCAGAAATATTTTCAGGACACTGATAGGGCAGACGGTCAAAGCTACCTGGCCATCAGAGCTCAGCTCAGGAAGAAGCATCCCTTCAGCTCTGCCTGGCAGGGACTGCCTGGGAGGGAGGGAGGTCCACGCTGAATATCAAATGGGCATCTCACACCACAGTTTCTCAGCTATTGTGGGCATCCTGGAACACTGCTATGGGCCTTGTCCTCTTCCTTTGGTATACTGGCATTTTAGTGGCTTTAAGTTTTTTTATAGTGATCATAATGATTTTTTTCATAGGGCCTCAAAAAGCTCATAGAAAGTATAATTTCCAGCTTCTCTACATTCCACTGTAGGTAAAATTGCTTGCAGCAGACTAGCCACTGAAAGACAAATGTTGTAATTACATCAGTTTTATGATCATTTTATTTAAAAGAGTCTTTAATTTTCATTTGGCATCCACGAATTTTACTATTACATTGATCTTGCAAGAAATAAGCAGCATTTGCAGGGCCTCAGAATTTTGTCATCTGTTGCTCTATAGTCAAGACTGTTCTAAGATAGAACAAATCCAGGGGGAAAAGATACAAAGAAAGAGAAGAAACATTATATTATCAGGGGCAAAAAAAAACAGCAACAACAAAAAAAAAACCCACAGCTACTTTAGCCATTATTTGCTTTTTTCCCTTTGGAACTATTAATCTCTGCAGAGCTGTACCACTGTACTAATAAGTTTCTGGGAGAGGACTTGACAAATCTGAAATGAATTCCAGGCCTCAGATAATGAAAAAGGCTGCAGGATCATTTGCTTACCACAGAAAAAAAAAAAAAAAAACTTTGAAAAAAACCTGCTTAGAATAATTTGTTTTTAAAAAAAACACAGAGAAGTCAGACCTGCCCTCAATGAGGTTAGACTGAACACTATTTATAGAATTTCCATAAGACTTTGTACGGGTTGCTAAAAGTTCATTGCAGGAGTAACTGCTCCTTTCAGCTTCCAGCCTTCTTAACAATCTCAAGTTATTATTTAGGAAAGAACAGGCTTTCACTTATTTTTGCAGTTTGCACTCTTCAAGTTTGACAAAGATGACACCACAATGTAAATTACAAACTGCATATACAAAGCTCACAGCTCACTGACATGACTAAACCAGTATATTTTTATAAGATTAAATATAATTAGAACATTTATTGTTTTCTAGGATCTTAAATTGCTTATAGTTTGTCTGTTTAATATATAACTAAATTAAATTGTACCTTGCTGCGAGCAAAGCGGTATAAGCGTTTGAATGTGGGACAGAAGAGGATCCATGTTGGAAGATCAACATTTAAGAGTAGAGGCATGGTATTATATATCCTGCCATTGAAAATCTGTTGAAAGTCTGTTTTCAAAACTCAGTGTGGAAAGAATTGACCTTGAGGTGTACCAAAGGAATAAGGAAAATATGAAAATTGATAAAAGTTTGACTCTCATCTTTGATGTGCGTAATTGGTAATTTTGCATTCTCCTGCTCTAATCTGTATTTACTCTATTTACATTCAAGGGCTCCTTCGCATACTCTTACTGCCAATTTCAAACTGTTAATGCAATTCATACAACTACTTTATTGCTTTTATTTCTGCGGTGTATGAAGGCCAGTGATTTGAGCCCTTTAGGATTTGTACATGTCTTCCTAGAAGACTTCAGTGATGCACAATGTTTGATAAAGGATAGCTTAGTTGTCTTTTTCACTTCTAATAAAAGGATTTGTGCTTTCAAAGTACATTTTAATTTTCACAACAGAGGTTTATTTTGGCTCTTTAGTTTTGAATGTAACATGCCAGAAACCCTGTGTTTTCATAATACCGGTTAAAAAACCCGTACATTTTAAACATTTTTCAGCAACCAAGTGTGAAAAATTGAAGGAATCTGTTAACATATTGATTGCTTTGAGAACGGCTTTAAATTAGCTTTCTGTTCCTCTCCATATGGTTTTCCATTAAATTTAAATAAATTAAAGTTCAATTATCTGGAAGAGAGGTACAGAGTCCTCCTCAAGCTGCTGGATGAATTACCACCCAGCCTTCTCTGTCAGGAATTCATCAGGACGTCTGCCTTTGGGTATTGTGGATGCCACTGCAACCTACCATTTTCTCTTTTAGATAAGATTTCAACACAGGT
Organism: Pelecanoides urinatrix; assembly: GCA_013400755.1. Classification (NCBI taxonomy): domain Eukaryota; kingdom Metazoa; phylum Chordata; class Aves; order Procellariiformes; family Procellariidae; genus Pelecanoides; species Pelecanoides urinatrix. Next base: position 542,785 of record VZTQ01002360.1, read on the forward strand.
GCCAAGCACACTTTCAGAAATAGCCCTGCGATTGGAAATGACTTTCTCTCTGCACTATTACGTGAGTCATGCCTGTTAAAAAAAAAAAAAAAAAAAAAAGGTTCATCAACTGGAGAGGCTCCGCGTTGACACACACAACAGTTTTCAGTCTGCAGAGATGCAGCAGACGTAAACAGGAGGATATGCCACAGATGGTGTCTTTCATTCTGGAAAAAAAAAAAAAAAATTTAGTCTGTATCTGCCCGTTGGGTGCTCAGCATGCAGAGGAGGGGGAAGGAGAAGGGCAAACAGCACTCCCACTATTCACAGAATTGGGGCAAACCCAACCCATTCCCATCCAGTGTAGATTTGGGGTATACGCAGAGAAGGTGTTTTGCAAGAGCTTCAGAAGAACATCTGGAGGATACAGAGCGATGGGATGCCCTCTTTCAACACACAGTTTGTCACCTATTTGCCCCACGTCCTTGCACGTCCTTCCAGCTCCAGCCCATAGCTCAGCAGCCCGGGCACCAGCCAGCTCGCGGGAAGCACGAGGAGCCGTTTGATCTCATGAAGAAAGACAGAAACGTCATTCGAGATCTGTTGCTCTCATTCTCTTTTTCTCTCTTCCTTACGCAGGAGAGCATAAAACATATCTGTCTTACAACTTCTGTCAGTAGTAGAGATGATCCCTGAAGGCAAAACCTCCTCATTACAGTCACTGCCTCAGAAGTCTCATTCGCCTCAAAAAAAAATGCAGCTGTGAAAAGCATTATCAGAAGCATGAATAACTTAATGGGAGCGTGACCTATGAGAAAAACACTATCTCGAGGAGCTGTAAGGCAAGCCCCGTTTGCAGGAGGTTGGGCACCCATGGTGGCAGCCAGCCCCGAGGCCAGGGTGATGGGCTGGTGGGGCAAGCTGGGCACGTGGGCTCCACGCTGGGATGAAGCTGGGCCATGCTGTCTGCTGCGAGCAATGGGAAGGTGCAAGCTAGAAGGGCTTGCCTGTCTTTTGAAACTATTAGAGTGCCATAAAAATAGTAGCATAAAAATACTGCCAGCAAAACAGGGCTGGCAGTAATTTTCACGTAGTGGTTATCTCTATAGTATCGCTCTGTGGCTAAATAAAAGATGAAGAAAACTGAATTAGGAAAGACACACTGTGTGAGTATACCGTGTTGGAAATGAGGCAATAGAGATATTGTAGATATAGATATACCTATATTGTGCACATCTGACATATTACTTAATTTTTTTACAAATCACAGCGTATCGAGCCTTTGTATGAACGCATAGTGAAATTTTTCAGGGTACGCAGAGGTGCAGACTGCTCAGCCCTGCACTGCTGTGAAGTATCCATTTTCCTCCTCCATCTGCCTAAAATGGGACGTTCAGCTTTAAAAGTCTGTGCCCTGCTATAAAACTTACCATACCTCCACCTCCTTGAGACTCACCTCCAGTGGCCCCAGGCTGGTTGTTCCTTTCACTGAACGTGCCATTCATCCCTACCAGCGACTAAACCGTTTTACTATGTGAAAATACATTAAATGACTGAATTATTTGTTTTCAAACAACTCGCTGTGCAATCGCTCATTTGACAATGAGCCTTGCAATGTGCTCTGCACACGTGGCAGCTCTGAAGGAGCCCTTAGCAGACGGGGGTCAATGAACAAAACAGCCCTTTTAGTGAGCCTTGGCATATTCACCCCCAAACAAACCACGGAGGCTATTGTCTATTGTGTCGGGACTCTGTGTTTGTATAAGAGGGAAATTATTCATAGTAATGGGTCTATCCAGTTCATAGTCTCCGTTTTTAAAATTCCCAGAGTATGCATTTATTTGAGGAGATAAGACAATTAGAGAGGTTTTAAACTGGCTTTTATAGGACTATTAAATTTCCCAATAGTGCCGTAAAAATTAATAAAATCAACTGTTGCTATTGTACTAAAAAATAAACAGACCTAGCATAAAGGGCTGGGGGTTTTTCCCAAGGTTTTGTTGCTGCTGCTGTTTCTGTACCAACAAGTACAGATTATTTTTGTTCCCTGGGATCGGTCTCACTCGCAGGAACAGGGCTGCAGCCCATATGCTTTTGGCTCCCCCCAAAGCCCAGCAGTGAGGATGGCCATGGGGTGTGGGGCAGGAGGAGACCCAAAGCCATCAGAATGACCCAAAGCTCAGTGCTGCAAGAGGCATACGTTGATCAGTCAGCCCATAAGTCACGATTAAATGACACTCAGCTTGGCTAATGTACAGCATTGCCACTTCTGCCCCTCACAGCCACACGGATTTAAGTTGTGAAGGTGATTTATCCAGCTGGGATCCATGAGGTCTTAATGTCGAAGACGGGTTCACTGCTGTTCCCAAATATCTGTATTCACTGCTTCTCCTGCGCCACGTAGCATTATTTAAATTGGGTGGATGGCTGTGCGGAGATGGATGTTGGTCTTCCTGTGTACTCCTGAAAATGAAATTTTCCATTCCTGTAATATAGTGCTAAAAGTCTAACTCAGTCTTACAAAAGCAGCTCGGAGGTAGAAGCTGTCTAAATCATGCATTGCAAATTCTCTGTTACATTAGTCAGGGAAAAAATCCTTTCACGTTACCTCAGTCAAGCTGCTTTAATCAATAGTTATCAGTCATTTCATTTCCCTTGATAAGTGCTTCTTCCCCTGAAACCTTACTGCTTTCTACTACTGAGATGTTTTCAACCTGTACTTGGAGCAGAACTTATTCCCTCCAGTATAATTTTCATTTTAACCTTTCCTCAACGGCCTAGAAATAATAGATTGCTAAAATTACTTTAATAGATTGGAAATTTAAACCTCTTATAGATAACCACCTAGTGATGTTACAACTCAATGATAAGGCAAAGAAAAACAAATCTTAAAGGTTACTGAACTAAGACTTACATTTTAAGGCTGCTGAAAAACTGGGTATTGTTACGGCTCTGCAATTAAATAACATTACCTAGTGTTACGGTTCCACGTGCTATTCAAAACCCTCTGGCCTGAAATTGCTTTTTTTAATGGTAACTCTGAGGGCAGTAATTACCGATGGAGGAAAACAAATATTTTCAATATTCCCCTGGGGCCTTCTCAATGCTTAAAGCACTCTGGTGCTCTCCATCACCTTCTGGGCACTGGAGGAGTCAGGGCTTTCAGTCAAAATCTTCGACTAATCATGTGTCTTCATCATTTGGAGTTGTGAATGTAAACCATGTCAACCTGTTTAAAAATTCTTGCAGCTTTGGTAAAAAACAGAAAAATCTTTGTGAAATAGTGGAAATAATGGGGTTTTCCTTGCCTCTGTAGTACCCAAAGGGCTGTTTTTTATAGAATATTTTCTAGAGAATTGCCGATTTCAATCCTAACACCTTATGTGACCAGGTTCCCACCCCTGCTGTCTATGGTAGGATCCTAGCAAGCTGATAGATTTTGTCTAATTGAGTTGAAATTTTAAAATTATTATCCCGCAATCCTATTTTTATAGTGGTCTGTGCATAACTACGTGCATAATTCATTACAAAATGGCGATGAATTTGGACATTAGCCTTTAAATGACCAGCAAGGCTGTGAACGAGGAGAGGACAAGCCCAGAGGCAGAGAAGTGGCCGGCGGTGGGGGAGCGGCGATGCCCATGCTGGGGAAGGTGCTTCAGCCTCTGGCCCGTTCTCAGCTCCGTCCTCACCCAGGACTGGACAAGAACAGCCTCCCACTCTAAGTGTGAAAATTTTATAGGAATAGGGGTCAAGAGAGACAGTCTGGGGGGACATTGCAACCGTATTTTTTAAAGGGAGGCTCGACACAGTTTTATGCACACACATCCCCCAGATACGTGGGGCTAACAAATTGGTTTTGACCACCTGCACAGTCCTTGCGTCTGCTCCCCGGACGTTTTGTCTGCTCCAAAAGATCTAATTTTAGTTGAGTCCAAGATGTTAAACTTCAGTGTTTAATTCTGACACACAGAAAAGCTTTGAAGGTCATTTCTATAGCTTTTGTAGTTTCTTCCGAGTCCCTTGCAGAGAGCTTCATGGTAAACAGGGCATATGGCTCCAGAAAGGTGACAAAAAGCATTCTCTATCAAGATTTTTAGGCCTCTAAAATTGCTACAACCCATTTTGAAAATGGGATGCGCAGAGCTGTGCGCTGTGATAAAAGCTTTACCTTTTACCCCGTGCCTAGGGCTGGATAACGCACTCACCGCTGTGCAACTCCCCGGTGCCGCAGCCGTCCTCATGGCCCAGATTGCACCCGGGGTAGTGATGCCCACCCTTTACCTTCCCCAAAACCGAGGTGGACCCTTGGATGCAAACCTGATAACTTGCCCCTCTAAGAATAGGCTCGATTCTGGTTCCTTTAACTGCTATTCCTGGCGTATTGCAAATGCCTGATTTCTAATGGGCTACTCGTGGTGCAAAATACCTTCTAAAAATACTCGGTAATTTCAGTCCTTGGGCTGAAACAGCATGGTGCTAAAACATTCCCTCCGCGTTGTGATTTTCACTGTTGCAACCAACAGCTACCAAGGCCCAGTAACAGCCTCCTGTACTTAGCATCTCTGTATTTATCTGCGTACCGTTTATTTTTAGCCTGCTTTTCTCAGATGCTAGCAGGGAGATATTGCATTGTGCTGCACTCTGCTTTCCTTATTTATCTGTCCTGGAAGCGTGGAAAATATCACTTCATTCAGTCCATGCACTCCTCCCATGTAAATGTTTTAGCATAGATATCCTAAAGTTTTTTTTTCCTCTTTCCATGTGATACTTATGACAAACTATTTCCAAGATTTCTCATCTCCATCAGCAGTTTTCAAATTACTTTCCTACTCAGGGAAACAGCGTTGCTCTAAAGAGAATAGAAAAAGAAGTACGCTTTGTTTTAAATATATTTACCTCAAGTTTTTTAAGAACCTATGAATTTGAGGTCATTAGTGACTATTTCTTCCAAACTTCCTCCCTGACACAAGATTAACAAAAAGTAGTGCACTAATTAACCTCACGGGAACTACCTGAGAAGGAAAGACTAATTGTGCACAGCTTTTAAAGCAATCACTTACAGTCATGCCAGAACAATTGTTTATCAGGGCAGGTTCCCACTTTCCCATCACTCTTCTCCATACGTGTCAACTGCAGAAAAGGCGCTCGGTGCAATATCTATCTGCTACCCAAAACAGGGCATATGGCTCCAGAAAGGTGACAAAAAGCATCCTCTATCAACATTTTTAGGACTCTAAGTACCCAAAAAGAAAGTCATGTGAGGTTTTTTCCTGACCCTAGAAGAGACAGCAACCGCTGTAGGCTGACTGAGAGCTGGGGCTTCCCAATCCCATCGGGATCCCCGTGCCGTAGGTGCTCCCTTCATGTTGCTGTGCAGCTGCAGAGCTCACCCACGTAGGTGGGGTTACGGCAGCACCTCAGCAAATATTTGAGATGATTCAAACGAGCTTCAGAAACAAGCTGCTGTAATTGTGGGTTGACCTCGGTAGAAATAAACTGTGAGTGAATGTATCATGCATATACCACATGGCATTAACTCATCACAGATGTGACAGGAGGATGGGAATTTTGCAGCGTGTTTTCTGCTTTCTGGACATCCTCAACTTAATTAAAATGTCATTGAGATATTCATAGCATGATGCATGTTTTTAAAGTGAGTTTGGTGGGCCTGAATCCTTTCCAGGAGAAAGCTTAGCTGTTACCTGTGCTACTCCTTCCTCCGATCGGGATCGGCTGCTGACCAGAGCTCACCAGACCGGCACGCTGCCGTGGTGCATCCAGGCACGGAGCCAACAGCCGCTCCTTGTGCCAGCCCATCTCCTAGGCTGAAGAAGAGCTGCCAATGCTTCTGCAGGGTGAAAATCCTGCCCAGTTGTAAATCACACAATCCCAGCTATCTGGACAGACACCAGTGGTATCTGATGACATCTGCTTGACAAATCCAACGTGCTGGGTATCTCATGCTTGACAACTTTACAAATGCTTTTGCAGCTTCTGCTAATGGAAGGCTGTCAGTCATAACTCTTCTACCTCTTTCATTCACATCAAATACTTGACTTTATCATCAATAATAGGGAATTAATTACTCCTCTGATGTGATCTACTCCAAAGTTGCCCCAGAAATGCCACTGTTACTAAACTGATTGCCTGGGCACGACTCTAGTCCTCATAATATTTATTTTAGCCTCGTCCTTAGTGCACAAAATTTACAAGCAGTGCAAGTAGACTCTCCAGTAAGTAAATTCTAGTTCAAGTAAGAAAAAAATATGTCTTGGGCCAGGATCCACCTACACTCTGAGCTGATCTTGAAACATCATTCTCATCAAGTTTTGGCACATAATGTAAATCCCTGTACGATAGTTGCAGAGTGTCAGTCAGTATGGCTAAACAAACATTGGCAAAATTTCTCTTTTTCCTTCCACTATGTTTACCTCAGACATAAAAATAAATGCCTCTTAGCCTGCAGTGGAATACTGGAAAGGTAACCGAGCCTCCCATTGCACCGTTCAGCCGAAGGATAGAGATGGAAGAGTTTCCACTCTCATCACCGCTCTCCTGTTTCTTCCTCGGCTCCAGGGACCACTAACCCACTGCAAAGGCTGAGTTTTAAGGCATCACACGAGTCCAACCACAGATGAATGTGCATCATCTAACAAGTCCAACAGCAGCTGAATGTGCATCATCCAGTGCGAGCATGTCAACTCCGTTGGGGATAAACTGTGCTTCCTCTAAACGCGGCGTGCACCCCAACGGCGGAGGTGGAGATCACAGGGTCAAAATTCAAGCTGTGGTTGGAGCTGTGAACTCGTGGACTCACTGGGGAACCTGGCATTAATCTCCACCTTGGATCTGCTGACCCCTTTTGAAAAGCCCTGCTCTGTTGCTCAGCTTGGACTAACTCCACGAGCACACTGATGCGCAGAGGAATACTGCAATGCCGTGGGTGATTGCTACGCAACCTTCAATTGCCATGCTGTCATTTTTCCAGAAGCAAGATTTCCTCATTGAGAAAAGAACCATCGCTACCAGGTTTGCACTGGAGAGGGCTGGCAGCGATGGAACTATTGACCTTGCTTCCTTAAATACGTTGTTCTTGCGAGTTAAATGAAATATGTGAACTGCGTTTGAAATATTTCTCTACTTTTCCTGCAGTGAGTAAGAGCTTGCCCTCATACATCAGTGAATATTAAACCACCATATTCTCATTTATATATACACTCCAAGATGCTGATGGAGTCAAGTACTGTTATGTGTATGTATATGAGGATCTAATTTTACTCTCTGTATTATTTTATAGTTGCCAGGCTAGATTCTGCTGACTTGATTCTACCACCATTAAATGAGCGGGGTGGAAGAGTAACAGATTTTACAGTTGTTGATGGCTGGAATGAAAATGTTCTGTCCAAACCAACACTGCATATGGACTTCAATCATTTGTAAACATTTGTCTTGTTTACTTCCAACAACAATGCAGCCTGTTTTTTTAGAAGGAAATTCTTCCAGAACAAAACCCAACAAGCATTTTTGCTAAAATGTTAACACATTTCTGTTGGTTTTGAAATCAGCTGAGCTTTGTTTCCAAACAAGCAAATTTGTAGGTAAATTGACTTAAAATTAGCAAGCAATGAACCTGTCTTTTTGATCAGAAATATTTTTGCGTGGGCGAGCAAACCATACAGACGCACAGCGAATTTGTCCTCAAGTCTGCTCTAGTATAGGCAGTAAAAGCCCAACCTACTCACAGGGGTGAGCCAAATCAGCTGAAGCTTTGTATACACTGGTACTTAAAATGCAACCTTTTCTCACCTTTTGGTGGTTCAAGGCAGCCTGGGAAGTTTTATTGCTGTTGGGGGTAGGGAGCTCTGTCCGGGGGCACAAAGTGGAGCACGGCAGGCTCTCATGTAAGCCACAACATAGGCTATTGCCAGGGGGGAACCTACACAGCTCCATTTGCCTGTGGGTATACACTCAATATTAGGTACATCCCTGACCAGGACAATGTGTACCCACAAGAAGCAGCACAAAAAGGATGAAAATCTTTGGCTGAGGTCTGGAGCTTTGCTCAGATTCAGATAGATTCCTCTCTTTCCCCTGCTGTATCAGATGCATTGATTTTTTCCAAGTTTTATATTGCAGAGCTACAGATTTTCTGCTGGCATTTATTCCCGTCAGTGTCTTTTTGCTGGAATTAGTGCCTGATACACAAGGTGGGGAACTGATACTCAGAGATGAAAGCTGCTGGGTATCTTCGCAGACCAAACCCCAAAAGCTTTTGGCATTTTTGGTTTAAGGCAGTACAAAACCATTTGTGGGTTATTATTTGGGGAAGACTGTGTGACTGCAGAATTAACAACTCCTGTAATTTATTTGTGAAAGGGGCAGAGTCCCCATTGCTGATGCAGCTTCACCATCAATACTTCAGTGCTTGATATCATAACTTCAGGGATCAGGCTAGGAGCTGCCAGTGATTTATGTCATTGGGACTGCCGTAAGCAATAAGATTTGGATGGCTCCCAGCACCTGCATGGGTGAGGAGTCGGTGATTGAGGAGCTTCTTCCTCTGCCTAAAAAGGAGCCTACACTGATTTAGAGATGGAAGGCTAATTTTGTGATACCTTCCATATTCTGGTGGTGGATTTTTATACGACCTCATTTTTCAACTGAGATGGAAAACCTTCCTCTTCAGATAAATCCACTTCAGTTAAATAAAGCTGGAAGCCTTTCTATTCTGCCTGATTTTAATACCTCTAATTTATCGGTTGTGGACTTATGTCTAAGTCACATTGCAGCTTCTCTGTGGTTTAGGCAAAATTGAAATGTTGAAAGGTTGCTGCATGCTGTCTTTAAAAAGAACAGATTTTAGGTCCTGCTTAGAATATTTCTTTTTCAGATGTATAAAAAAATTACATAAATCATGGTTCTTTATTTTTTTGCAAGACAACACGCCCTTGGTTCGTCTGGCTTGGAGAGACTCCCACCTCTTTCTGGGTTGCTTGCTTTGGGACAGCCGGAGGATATGAGCGACTGCCATGCAAAGTGAGTGTGAAAAACATGCACAATCCTTTTGTCTTCTTTGTGAGTCATTCCAGCCTTCTTGTCTTTCCTTTCCTGCATACCAGAAAAATGGGGGAAGGCTGGGTAGCAACCAGACAAGCACCGGCCGGTGCTGACGGCTGCAGGAGCAGGTAGGCAAGCCCAGCGTGCCCACAGGCATGTGTGCGGCAGGTTAGGGGATGGGACCTGCTGGAATAGAGCAGAGGGAAGAGGGATCTAGAGAGCTCAGAGCAAGGGCTGGGATTCCCCATCCAGAAGTGGTTAGCAAAAAAAATGTAATTGCAAGCTGAAACCCTCTTTTTGGTTATGCTGCCATTTATAGCAGCCTTAGTTATGGATGTTTGTTTTAAGATGCTGTCCCTTCCATTAATCCATTCCATTTGCTGTGGAAGAGGAGGTGTTTTCAAAGCCAGCAATGCTGTGCAATCACCACGGGCTCTCTGGAGAAGCATCCCCAGCACAAGCCAAGCCAGCTATCATGTTATGGACCCTTACTCAAGGTGCCCCTCCTCGTAGGTGACTAGCCTCGAACACTGCAAAGCACTTTCATACAGTGTAACAGATGGAGAAAGCTGCTTTGATGTTCCTGTTCTGGTGAACTAAACATTGCATCGGTGTTTGTCTTTTTTCCTTGATGGGTTCTCAGGATGGGTTCTCAGGATGGGTTCTTAGGATCGCCAGGTGCATAAAAGTTATATCTCAGTCTCCACAGCCTTGCACGCTCCTTCTACGCTCCCCACCGTGGCTGGCTGCGGTTTCCCTCCTGCCAGCCCATCAGTGGAAGCCCTGTGTGATTTGTCTCCCTGCGCAGGATTGTGCTTTCCGCTATTCTTGCAAATTTTGAGCATGCAACACTAAAACTCTCTGTAAAGCTTTAATTACAGAAAAATGATGTCTCTTAAATACAGACTGTCCCAGAGGAAAACAGAGCTGACAAGTTATTTTGCTTGTCTAGTGGCCTAGAACTGTTTGTCATAAACAGATGGGTACAGCAGATATTACAGCAACACTTGGAGATTAACTTGCATTAGGACTTCAGGCTTTAACCTGTGCCTTGTTGCACAGGAAACTCGAACATGGGCTGACTTTTCGAGCTGGTTGTTGCTGCAGTTGTTCATCACCTTGAGCTCAGCCATGCCAATGCCGTGCCTTGAGTTGGCTTTGTGGTGATGCAGGTGGCTCCCGGTGGTGCCGCAGGGTCCCGCAGGTGCTGGGATTGGCACGGGGCAGGGGTGGGAGCAGCCGAGTGGGAGCCACCCTGCCTTCACCTGAGGAAGGGGAGTATCTGGGGTTGTTTAGTCTGGAGAAGCGGAGGCCGAGGGGAGACCTCATCGCGCTCTACAACTACCTGAAAGGAGGTTGTAGCGAGGTGGGGGTTGGTCTCTTCTCCCAAGTAACCAGCGATAGGACGAGAGGAAATGGCCTCAAGTTGCACCAAGGGAGGTTTAGATTGGACATTAGGAAAAAATTCTTTACGGAAAGACCCCCCACCCCTTGGCACAGGCTGCCCAGGGCAGTGGGGGAGTCCCCATCCCTGGAGGGATTTAAAAGACGTGTAGATGAGGGGCTTAGAGACATGGTTTAGTGGGCATGGGGGGGGTAGGTTGACGGTTGGACTTGATGATCTTAGAGGTCTTTTCCAAACTTAGTGATTCTATGATTCTATGATTCTATCAGCGTTTTCTCACCCTCCAGACAGCTTGCAGATAAATCCGGCATGGCACATCGCTGCTCTCGCCCAGCACTGGGCATCCCACACTTGCCGGCGAGGGGACCTTTCCAGGCTATGGAGGGCAATAAGAAACACATGCAACAAGGCATTGCCTTTCTCATTTACCAGCTTGTCCATGCCTTTCCACTTTTGCCGTCATAGCGAAAATGACCATTGCATTAGTGATTGATGGCCCAAGTAAAGTGGTTTTGTCGTGCCCACCCTTTCCTAGCAGATAAATCTCCCTGTGGCAGAGGGCACCCACTCTTTAACACTTACAACTGACATCACAAGAGGGGACAAACCGGAATCAGGACTTTTCCTGGGGTTTTTGCAGGGAGCCTGGCATGGTTCAGACTCATGCCACATGTGCCGGCCTGATAAAGAGGACCTGGATCAACACAGCTGGCAAAACCATCTCCTTGTGCGGCTGCTAGACTGAAAGCCAAACGTAAGAAAGAGGGAATAAAAGAAGTCACCGTACTTCTACGTAGTCTGTGAACACTACTTAGTACTGTGATTATAATTATGTCCAGAAACCAATTAGAAAAAGAGATTTTTTTTTTATACTCAACCCATCTTATTCCTACGTGTGCTCAGAGCAAAATCTGCCTGCTTTCGCGCCTTGCAGACCTGCTTTGCAGAGTGCAATTCCCCTTCAGAAAAGTCTGTGGTGTTGAAGAGAGCCAGATGCTTGTTGTCTCTCACTGGGCATGTTACAGAAGTGTTTTATCTGAAATTAAAAAACAAAACAAACCAAAACAATTCTTCATATTTTCAGAGCAGCAATAAGAAATCTTAAAAAAGGTAAGTGCTTCTGGAACTGGTGCGTGAGCCTCAGCCCAGCAATAACTTGCATCTGCAAGGCTGAGCCAGAAGCTTAAGAGGACACATTTTGGGGTTTTAATGCCAACAGCTTCCAAATGCACCCAAAAGCAGCTGGGCCTTGCCCTGCCGGTCCTGCAGGTGCCTCTCAATTCTTTGGAAAACTACTGGATTCAAACAGAAGAACTTTTAATTCAAGAATATCCTTACTGGTCTCTTCACTGGGAAAAAGCTAAGATAGATTGACAACTTTCTGCTGCATCGCACAAGAGGAGGCCAGGTATAGGAGATGATCTTGGAAATTACAGCAGCTTCACAGACCAGAGACTGCTCTGTAGCTTGACTGAACCAGGCAGGAATCCATATAACCCATGCTTTTTTCCTCCTTTCAAGTCTTTCTCTTTCATGTCAAAGGCATTTCTTATATTCAACTACTTTTCTCACCTTTCCATGTGTCCCACCTTCCTCGGGTGAGTTCACCCTGCTACACAGCTATGCCATTATATACAGAAAGAGATTGAGAGCAGTTTACAGGAGCTTAAGCATACTGTCTTGCTCTGTTTGTATCAGGTTAAATGATTTTTCTCCTTCCAATCTCCTTATACACAGACTTTTCATAACCCTCTCGCCACACTGAATGATGTTCTGAAAGTCTCTGGAAAGCAGCTCTCTTGCTCGTGCTGTCTTCAGTGATTTTTGTGCTAAACAGTCCTTTCTGCCACTCCTTAATCATTTTTTGTGCAGCACGTCGCGTCTAGCCGTAGCCTATCTTGGGCAATCTCAGCTCACGCTATTCCCTCACCTTAATTCTTCTCACTCATCACAAAGCCCAGGTGTCAGATCTTACCCAACTTTTGCTAAGTCTCTCTCTTTTTCAGTCTTTCTGAATCCCCCAGCTTGTTCAGCAGGCGTTATTTTTAGATATGGCCATTACGCACTTGTACATGCTCTTAGAAACGCTACTTTCTGGTGTTCGGAATTATGCTTTTGAATTTGCCTCCCAAGCCCAGATTCCCTCAGTGGAACTCCCCCAGCTCTCTTCTACAGGGTGACTCCACAGGCTGAAGCTCTCTTCTAAAGGCTGATTAATTTTCTGATTTATTTTGTTGATGCCTAATAGAATTTCATCCCTTGAAAATGTGATTATTTGTCTCAGTCTACTTGAGATACAGTAATCCCAGGCAAAAAAAAAGCAAGCAAAAAAAAAAGGCAAGCAAAGAGCACTTTGTGAAGTCTGTGTGTGAATAACGTAATTCTGAAGCAAATCCACCTCCTCAGCCCTCCCCGTTGGCGTTGGTATAGCTTTATGTGCATACGGATGACTTAACACAGGAGGTACATCTCTTTACTGATGTGTGTGACTGCTTCTCCATGCAGCTTCAAACAGAAATCGCACTTTTCCCTCATATAACTCAAAGCACCCTGTGAAGTAGCAGACCCGTATCTTACAGGTTAAGAAAATGAGATGCTGAGAGCTTGCTGAGAGATTGAATCAATGGCAGAAGTCGTGTTGACCACAGTCACAGTGAGCCTACCAAGAAGTTACCTGTTTTCTGTACTTAAATACTCTCTAACTAACCATTGTTAGCAAAGGCTACCTGAACTGGGAGGCAGAAAATCTCATTTGTGGCAAAAATGAATGATTTCCAAGTCGATAATGACAAGGAAGAGCACATCTCCTGTTTGGTACATCAGGGTGATCCCACCCCACCTAAGCTCATGCTGCAAAGAGCTGAGTGTTTTCATCTGGGTTCAGCATTGGAGGAAGCCATGAAATTCCATGTCTCTAGTCCCACGGAGAATCAAAAGTCCCCTGTTTTTACATGCCTTATGACTTCCTTTCCTAGCTCCCTCTGCAGACGAGCCAAGGTCTACTTCTGTGTCCAAATACTGAGGCTCATCTGGGGTAGATCAGGAGTGTCATTGAAATCCATGGAAGCAACGCTGATTCACACCAGATACGGACCTCTAGTTTCACATTTCCAAGGAAAGAAGTCCTTGACACACAGGATGGGCCTGGTCAACAGGACCCAACAGGGCCCAGGACCTTGCACGCAGCTAACACAAAACCACACCACGGCTGACGTCGGTCCTCCAGCCTCTCCCCATGAGGCCACCTCCCTTCTCCTACCCGTTAACCTTAACCCTCCACACAGGGTATAGGCATCAGCACACACCTTACACCAGCACACGCTTGCTTAAAAGGGAAAGTCCCTAAAATCTCTTGCCGAGGTCCTGCGTGATCTGCATACATGTATACTGGCTTGGCACTGACTATAATTTGGTCTCCAAGCTTTCTAGAGGCAGGAGGGCTGAGAGCTGTGCTCACCCCCAGCTGCAGCCCCGAGCAGGGCTCCACAATCCTGAGTTCATCAATAATACTTGAACTCTCCCACAAGAGACTTCAAAACCTTCCTCTTTGCATTCATTAGCTATTCTTCTGCAGAAGTAATTAGCTGACTACAAATCGAATTAAAAAAATTAAGTCGCTTTCAGGTTATGCACAGAAAGAAACAAAAAGGAGCAATGGCAAGTTACTTGAGGGAATATGTCAAATACAGAGCATTTTCCCATTTTCTCAGCTCTCTGACATCACTGGGAACTGGGAGCTTGCATCCTTAATTGGCCATAACTTTTTCTTCTTGTAGAAAATGGGGTATTTAACGCAACACTCATTTTTTTCTGAAAATCTTCTTTGGGATGTAGAAATGAATGTTAATGTATGCAAGCCCATTACTGAGAATGGTAATGAAGAAGTCGTGGCCAATGGTTAAGCTTAAATTAAGTACGCTTCAGAAAACAAACACAACTCTTCCAGAATTTCTATTCAACATTTGTAACAGAATAAAAGTCCTAATAAAATGTTTTCCCTGAGAAGTAATAAATTCTGAAAACATGACTGTATTTACTTAGACCTTTTGTAATGAAAAACTTTTTCTCAGACAGGAAAACTGCTCTTTACAAGAAAACTCAATAAATACAATTATGCAACTGTTTTTCTTGAGACTTGTGCAAGCATGCGCTGTTGCAAATGCTCAACAGGCCAGTGCGTTAGAGTCCCAGTCCCACATACACATGTGTCGAACTCAGAGAAAATATTGCTCAAGCATCAAAAACACATATGTAGTTTTCTCTTTCTGTATCTCATTTATATAATTAAAAACTCTTCCAAGCCCTCAGCAGAGACCTGAAAAGAATTGATTTATTTTTCACTAGAAGCGAGTTTGTTCATGCCATAAATCTTCTGAAATGAAATGTAACAAATTTCCACTTGCAACTTCTTGAGAAATATATATGCTGGTTTTTTTTTTTTTTTAATTTATTTGGGGGAGGAAATAAATTGATTCAAATTTATGATTTAATCTGGAAAAAATGCTTCAAGTATCATTACGATTGATTTTTTTTAAGTGGATGCTGACCACCTAAATTATTGCCTCCTGAATTAATATTCAATACACAATTCACAGGCACCCCTGAGCCCATGTGAGTTGTTTTAACGATGGAGTCACACTTTGAGAACAGTGCTCGTGGCTAAATTTAGGTGAGTTCTCACTGCTTGACTCCTACCACAGGAGCTTCCACCTCCTCAGGCTGCTGCCTCGTATCCTGTGTGGTGGTTCAGAAAGCTCAGAAGGTACAAAATCATCCCCATCTGCCTTCGCAGGGATGCCCAGGCACCTTTGCTGAGTTTTGAAGCCGGCTCCCTGAACAACGCTGAATTTTGCACAGGGTAATGAAAACCCGTACGTGGTTTTGGTGACACTTCATCTGAAAACAGAAAGGCAGCGATAACGAGAGCTCTCCCGGTGCTCCACAGCACCAGATTCATTGCTATGCTCTGGCTGGTGATGCAAAGCACACACAAACCTAACGTCTCCGCGTTAAGCCAAGTTTATGGCTGCTTTGCATTGCCAGCACAGTGCAAAGCAGCTGGAGAGCACCAGTGACTTTGATCCCAAACTATAGAAGAAATCCTGATTATTGAGCTGACGTGATCCCGGGCAATCAGATGTTGCTTTAAACGCAGAAGAAAGCACCTCGCAAGGAGTCTTTGCCCTGCCTCGTCCAACACAGACTGCGTTTCAGAGGAATCAAAGCTCAACAGTTGCATTTACACAGAAAAAGAAACCTAGCAGCCCCCGAGGCGCACCGCTGTCCTCTCAGCCCCAAAGGCTTTGCAGGATTTCTCGCTACATCACTGAGCTCCATATCACAACAAGCATGAGATCAAAGCACAAGCAATATGGGAAGACATCGCGTCAGCCCAGAGATGCCCCACTAGCAGGGCTCGCAGGATGGCAGGTGGGGGATTTTGGAGGACCTCTGAGGCTGTGACGGTCAAGGCGTGATGCTGGAACCCCCCTACAACCATTACTAGGCTGAAAAGAAAAGTCACCCATCCCTCTGGTCTCTCGCAGATGATGACTTGTCGCATGGTTTCAATCAATTAAATCTCCAAAACACGTTTTAGAGGAGGATAAATAATGTAGCAAAGATGTTATTTGACATCTCTGTAGGGAATGCCATTTGTATTTCTTCTGGTAATTTTTTACTTCACCACATTATAAAAATGACGGGAAAGAATTATTTGGGTTTTATGGCATTTAGGTAGGTAAGTTTTAAAATATTACACAAACATGAAATCATTGTGTTTGGGTTTTCTAGTTCAAAACTGAAGCCAAATGAATATAATTCAGAGAAAATGCTCTCTGGGACAATGATGGACTGGAATGGTGATACACTCTGCAACTCCTGTTAAAACTTTGGCTCGCAACATGAATTTCATGTATATTTTATACCTCTACTTGCATCTTTGAGATTTAATTAGTTTCCTAACAATACTCAAAGAGGAAGTTTCAGCTCCTGAGGCAATTTGGAACGAGTTTGGCAAAAATTATCTGCATTACTTAAGGATGATGTTTTTACCCTGAAACTAAAATACCTTTATTTCTCTCCCAAACACCCAACTATGCAGGTAATCACAGTGCCAGACTAGAAAATTATCTCTAAATATAAATGCTGGAAAATCCATCAGTTAAAGTAGCATAATGGAAATATTTTATAAAATATACTCTAGATCACGTGCATTCACAACAACAGGAGACTCATTCCCATTTTTCCTAACTCTGTAATTTCTCACATTTCATTAAGCTTTAATCAGAAGGCTTAAGTCTTAATCTATCCCAAATTAGGTTTAAGCAGAATATGAAGTACTGCTAATTTATAATAGCTTATATACCCTTATATCTGCTGAAAAATGGACTGAAGGAATTGTATTGTCTTCTTGCCTAGTCCAAAAAGAGCAAAGGCCAAAACTTCAAATTTACAAAGTATACTCAGCTATAAATATATTTGACATCTACCTAGGTCCTCTAAAAGCTGCAACGCTATAGCAAGACTTTGAAATTTATGTCAAGTATCGTGTAACTCATAACAAAAGCAAGCTGCAAACTCCAAATTAGCTGTTTTTCCCATGTCAACCTTTCTGACAAAACGTGATATGGTTTGTAAACATTTATTTTTAAAAGTCCTTAAAAGACATAACGCTTAGAGGGAAAGAAAACCAGCTCCTTACTTCATGTTGTAAGCAGAGTTGTTGCTGAATTCACTTCCTTTTTTTTCTCTCTTGGAAATAAAAAAAACAACTCTCAAATAGTAACACGGCCAGAATATTAACAGCCAACGTGCGGGCGCACCCACAGATTGAGAGCCCCGTAACCAGCACCCACTGGGGAGGGTCTCTGGTTTATTATCGTTTTGCAGCTGATGATGCGGACACGGAATGTTTTGTTTCAGAACCCGTGGCTGGCAGCAGGAAGGGAACCGCTGCCCGTTCCCCCGACTGCTGCCCTGGAGGGAAGGGGAGATGGCAGCAGCCGAGCACTCGTGGCCAGAAGAAATGGGGCACAAGGGGCCAAGGAGATGGAGAAGGAGCCGGGCAGGCTGGCGGGCTCCCAGCACCAAACACCCAGCCGAGCCACAGAGGCATCAGAAAATCAGATTTCTCCGAGGAGCACAGAGGGAGGTGGCTGGTGGAAACCAGAAACCACCAAAAACTGCTAGACTGAGAACAAGATTGGAGGGGAAAAAAATGGTCTACCAAGTGGGGGGAGATTTGTTTGCAGATGACCTCATTGCAGTCCAGCCCATCCAGCAGATCTGGGATGTTCTGATTTTGTGCCCTAACAAAACACAGAGCTCAAAAGCCCACATGGCGATCTTCTTGTGCTCCCTTTGAGGACTAGCCCTACCAAAAAATGAGCCCCCCACAAAACAAGCCCCCCCACAAAACATAACAAGAGCCTCCCTGCAGCCCATAGAGGGCTATTTTCATCTTTTAAGCTTACACATGACCCCAAGACAGACAGATTCCATAAGGCATATCCATGAGCACAGCTTTGATGGATCATTTGGACATTAGGAGAAATTTCTTTACTGAAGGAGTGGTCAGGCCTTGGCACAGGCTGCCCAGGGCAGTGGTGGAGTCCCCATCCCTGGAGGTATTTAAAAGACGTGTAGATGAGGCGCTTAGGGACATGGTTTAGTGGGCATGGGGGGGTTGGGTTGACGGTTGGACTCAATGATCTCAGAGGTCTTTTCCAACCTTAGTGATTCTATGATTCTATGATTCTATGATCATATGATCATCATCACTTTCTTTGTACCAGCACATTATACCTTCCCCAAATGCAGCGGAGCCTTATTGCCTTCCCAGCTGCAACAACCGATATTACCATAATTGTTTCATTGTGCTGATGAACAACGGGCTTTGGGACTCTTGGCAGACGAAATCTGCAGCCGCTCCTGCAGGATTGCTCCAAGCAGCGTGTAGCATAACGTGTCCTTATGCTGCTCCCACGCTGGTCTGGGGGGGAAGCAGGAGCTGGGGCCTCCACCTCCAGATCTACAGATATACAGACCTCTCACACGTGAGCTAACGTAAACAGCTGTAAACCCGTAATTTGTCCCGCGGGCCCGGGCTGCTGACGTGTTTGCTGGCAGAACCTGCGAAGGCGCACAGCCGTAAAGCAGGCACTTAGGCAAGAGGGACCTCAGGAAAGGAAAATCCTCAGAAACCATTTAGATTCATTTAAACAAGAGAAATGTTCTCTTCCTGGACTGTGGCACTCTTTCTTTGTCTCTCTGGCATCGGGTTAGAAATTCCTCCAAGGAATGTGTTATAGAGGAGTTCTGCCGTGAAAACAGACTCGCTCAGGCTTCTCCCATGTTTATTATACCGCAGTAATTTGCACATCATGATGCTCCAGTTATCTTCGCCCGGATCTGCATATAAACTTGTTTTATTTTCTCACCAAAACCAGACCCTAGAAAGCAGATGAGATAAGTCCTTCCAGCCATCACCATGACTTCCACATCATCTTGTTGTGACTGAGCTGCTTTTTTCAATGGAAACTTGCTGAACAATTCGAACAATGCATAAAACAAGCAGGAACCTGATTACAGCCTGGGCTGTCTCCGGAGGGCTAAAAGACAGGAGAAACGTCCTTGTCGTCCCACCAAACTGGGAGATGAGCACACACCACTTGCAAATGGGAGTGGGCTCTTCCCATACTGGTCTTTTCCGTGGCAGAGCCTCAGGCTGGATTCACCTGAGTGGAAAGCAGACAGGGCAACTTTCAGCATCAAACTGCAGATTTGTTCTTTCTCTAAAATGTGATCATGCAGATAATCACAAAAACCTTCACTCATTTTCTAAGATTGTCATAAATCATATTTTAAATTTCAATATTTTTAATGAATACTCTGAGGAAAGGAGGGAATTTAACAGGCACTGTATCAGCACAAGGGAGAAAACACGCATACTGCTGAAATCTGAAATGTAAGAACGAGTGAAGCAGAAAAACAATAAAAAATCACCCAGATGAGAAGAAATGGAGGAAAGAAAGATCTTTCTCCATCATCCATGGCAAGGCTGTTAGGAGGCCCTTAGGGAAAGACATGTTAGCTCTGCAAGAGAGAGACAAAGGGAACCAGAGAAGCCCTGTCTCGGTCTCGCACCGTGTAAATGGGGACCGTCCCGTCTCCTGCAGTGTTTCCTACAGCAGTTCAGTTTGTGTTAAATCTGCCTGTAGGAACAATACTGCAGGGCTGCCGGGCCACCGCAGCCCGGTGTCAGGGGACATGGACGGAGGGGTCAGCACCACGGCGGAGGAGCACGGACACCCCAGCACGCTGGAGGTGCTGCTTGCACCCGCTGCACCAGGCCACTGTCCCGTGGGGAGGCTGGAGGAACTTCATGATGCATTTTAAAACCAATATTTGAACCTTGACTTTGCTGAGGAGAAACTAAAGATGTTGTGGATAAAGATGTTCACAGGGTCCCCCTTTGAATCTAGTGAAGTCTGTGGACATGAACACCTATCTCTGGGCTGAAGATCACAGGTTAGCAGCACCAGGAGTGATTGCCGTGGCCATCTCTTCTCGCTGCATTCAGAAAACACGACCTCCGCTGGCCATTCCTGCAGCTGGGTGATGCACCCGCCTTCCGAAAGTCCGTCCCGGTTTGTGGCGAGCGGTACCTGCAGCGTCGCTCCCTCAAATTCCCTGGGTGCCGCAAAGCTGGAAATCAAGGTCAGACCACAGCTTGGCCAAGAGGGGAATATCTTTCAGCAGAAGAGAGAAGAAACCTTTCAGGTTCAAAATCTGCACTTGAATCGGCTTATTAATCCCAAAATGCAAATCGGGAGAAGAGAGGGGAGGAGGGGAAGATGTGAGGAATTCAGAGAGTCCAGGACAAAAATAGCACTATTAAACACTTCATTTCTTTTTTGGACATTTTCCCAATGACTTTTAAATCTCCCTAGGTTTATAGAGAAAAAAAGAGTTTGTATCCTTTACTGCTCCTTTATGTACAGTCTTTTGGAAGACAACCTGCAGCTGCAGCTCTCCCATCCTCAGGTCTGGGACCTCAGCACCAGTCCCAGCCAGCGCGTCCTTGTCTGTGGCCCCCCAAAACAGGAGCACCAGTGGGGCTCCAGTTAGTCCTGCAAAATAATGAAAGAGAGAAATCCCACTCAGAAATAATACTAAGGGGAGCAGGGTGGGGTGGGAGATTCAAACAAAAGTTAAAAGGAAATGAAAGAGTATGCAGTCTTTTGTTCACCATGGGGGAAAATGCTTATAGAGCACTTTTGCCCAAACTTTGACAGTTCTAGCAGGTATATAGTGCATATGAGAAATATATGCAATTTTTCTTCCATTAAAAAAACCTCTGCCATTAAACGTTCATTACTTGACAACCTAAAATTCACTACCTGATTTTCATAGTCCTGCTTTATCTCTGTGCTTGCCAAGTGTAAATCAACTTCTATTTGTTGCTTTTACTGAAATACAGCTAGATCTGCATGTTCTTGTGTTATAAAATATAGTTATTCCTTCGCATATAGAAGCAGATGCTATTTTCAGTGTTGAAAAACATACATAAAACAGAGCAGGAAAGGAATAAAGTGACTGGGATATATGTTGATAGCTGGTTGAAGTGAAAGCACAACTTTTGCAAAAGAAGCTCTCTGGGAAGATTAATTATTATTGTGAATAAGTTTCAGATTGAGATGGCTAATAGCTTCAGCAAGACAGGTTTTCTTGGACGCCCTGGCAAAGCCCCTTTAATCTGGTTTCCATAACCTGGAAGGGATCGAACGGGTGGCTGAAAGACGATAGGATGATAACAGGAATGGGAGCCAGGACCCAAATCAGATTTGTGCATAATCAGCTCGGGCGATTCAGGCCTGTGAAAGCTTTTAAAGGCTCACATGATCCTAAATGGTTGACATGAAAAGTGTAAGTGTGTATGTCCATACAATACAGAGTTTATTTAAATAGCTACTTTGTAAATGCAGTTAGGCTGGCAGGCTTGGATTGCAGAGGACTGGTAATGGACTGGAGGGTCTTTTATTTATAGATCTGCTCCAGTTTGAATCCAGTTCAAGCCATCAGTAGCTAAAAGCTGGGGTTTTTCCTGTGGCCTGCATGAACTCGGTCCAAGGCTGCCGAGTTACGAGCGGGCAGGAGCTCCCAGCCCATAAAGTACCACCACGGACAGGAGCCCGCAGGGATGGAGATGGAGCACGGGATTTTGCAGGCTGAAAGCCTGGAGGAGGAAAACCCAGCCGGCAGTGGCACAACCTCCCCCAGAAACCACATCACTGGGAGAAGGGATGGTTTTTAACCCTGCTCGTCCTCCAGCGATGCCTTCAGGGTGCCCAAATCCAGCCGGAGCTGCCCCTACAGACAGCGTGAAATACCGGGCATACCTAACATCTTCGAGGTTTTAGCTCAAGGTGTTGTTTGCACAGTTTAAATAAACACAGCCCTGAGGATGTGGTTTAACACAGGAACGGGTCAGCGGCGGCTCCATCCTCTGGCCCGTCTGGCGTTGCCACTGCCTGGTGAGCAAAGCCGGTGGCCGCGCCGGTGCGAGGCAGCCTCCACGCCGCCGAGCCAAGGCACGGCGAAGACCGCAATCCTCCGGAGGCCATGGGTCTTCAAAATCAGTGTTTCGGCAAGCTGCCAGCAAAGACAAAAGAGCAAGCTAAATCTGTACTTGGCCAGAAAAAAAAAACCAAACCAGGAAAAAATAAATAGTTTAGCTCTTGATAACGGTGAGCCAAATAATCTCATGACAAGGCTAAACAATGCAGAAAGACACAAGCAATGCCATCGTATGGGGGGAAGAATATTAAACGTTATATGAGATGAGTTGAGACACTGGGGCCAGCGTTGGTGGGAGCACAGTCTAATTTACCTCCAAAATACCCAGGAAGAAAGATGGAAGAATTAGGATCTAAGGTAAGACCTCTTAACCAGAGAACATGACTAGCGGGCTGAGCAGACAGCCCCTTTCCAAACAGCACCTCTGGGGGCTGGAGCAGCAAAAGGCAATTTAACCCATCCAGGGCAAGTCCAGGACACAAAAGGAGGACTGCACCACCTATTTGGCCATCAAATATTTAACGCAGTGAGGAGGACTCAGATTCAGAGTGGAGAAACAAGAAAAAGCCAGAGCCTGTGTTGGTGGTGAGGGGGAAGGAAGATGCAGGGTGGGTTCTTCTACACCCCCCTACAGATCCAGGGCTGCCACCCAGCCGTGCTGACATCCCATGATCTGCAGATACCCCTGCAGCTTACGGCAGCATTTCTGAGAAGGGCTACAGTAAAAATACTATTGCAGTTTTGCAAAGCGAGTAAATCATCCCTTCCATCCCCGCGCTCAGCTCGCATCTACTTTCAAGGTGCCAGGTCTCCCCTGACCGTGGGGAAAGGAGGAGAAAGGAGGTTGGGGCGTGGGAAGGAGGCAGGGAAGGGGCACAGCGGGGGCAGAGAGAGGTGACCAGACACCCAGACAGCTACAGTTCACTCAAGACGAATCCCTGGTTTGGTTAGAGTTGACCAGACTGTCTGGTCGCTGTATATATAGGATGGAGCAGAAGCTTGCAATTACATTCCATTTATGCGGTTTACATATAGCCGTGCTTTATAAGCCAGCACACATCAAGGCTGAGCATTTCAGTGGGCTTTTTCCAGGGAGTGGGGTTCTTATCTCCTCTTAGGAAATGAAAACATGGGCAAATTTGCTTTTCCAGGTTGAAGAAACCACAGAAATGTGAAGGACATTTGTATAAATAACATCATGCACCGAATTCCACCATTCCTTTTTACTTTTACTTATGCCTTCAGCTGCATGAAGTGAAGTGTTTCTTATTGGAACAAATGTGTCTTTATTTTTTAAAAAAAGCCCCGAAGCAGATTTACAGCAATTCTTCCTATCAATAAACAAACTAGTTGGAGCTCCTGATTCTCGGTTTTGTTACAACCAGGCACGATGGTCATCTCATTTGTGGCCAGATGGTTTGAATTAGAGCTGATCTATTAGAGGAGCTGAGCTCAGCTCCACCTCAGCCCCACATGCGTGACTGGCCGATGCCCGTGAGCGCTACCTCCTGCTCCTGCTCCGAGGGCACGAAGGTTCCTGCAGAGAAACAGAATGGTGCATTAATAAAGGCTTTCTCAGTCCATGCCAATTGCAACTCGAATGTTCCTATTTTCAAAGGTTACAAGACGTTTCCTAGCAAGACTGGAAAACCAAACTAATAGTAATCCTTCGAAGTGGAAAAGACTTGCAGTTTGAATCAACAAAAAAGGCGAGAATATTGCCTTCGCTCCAGTAACGCCACCGGCTCCAGTTGCATCCATCTCCCAGTGGAAGAACGTAGCTTTCATATTACAAATAAGAAAAAATTCAAATTACAAACAGGAGCAACAAGTGAATATAAGAAATATAATTTCAGTATTAAACACATTGCACTCTGGCATTGCAGACCCAGCTACATAACGCACCATTAATTTTTCCCGTGGCTTTAGGTACCAATTTTTCAAACCAAGCACATGAAATCTGTGATGTGTTACAGAGCGAGAGCTTCTGCACACTACAGCTTTTCCGTGAAAACAGTTCAATTAATTTCAGCAGGGAAATGAATGGTAACTTCCAGCTGACTCCAAATAGAAAATTTAGTGAGAAAAGTACTCTTCCTTAAATTAAATATATGGAGAACTTTCTTTGTAAGATGTGAAATGAAATACAAGTTAAACCAGAAAATTGGTAACAAGACTCAGCCACTCGAGAAGATAACAAATTAAGTCTTGCGATAGCCCCAGGCAGCTCGGTCTGACTTTTCAGCCACAAGCAGCAATTTAAGCAGAAAGCTTTGACTGCCTGGTTTGAGACCCGGCAGGACGTGTGAGTTTAGGCTGTTTGAACACAACAGGCTAATCCTAAACCAGCATTTGTCAGCTTATTGACAGTTTATTGACCCTGACAGTTTATTGTTGTCTTTCTTAAAAGATAGTGCCATTTCCTAGTTCAGGAAGAGACCGCGACAGCAGAATTCAGCCAGACCCAACCAAACCCCCTAAGAGACGGCAAGGCTTTTAATTCACCCCAGAGACTACGGGGTGTAGGATTTATCCTGTATGTTCTTGAAAACCAGAGTCAGCACTGAGCAACAAACTGGCTGAGGCTACAGTGCTTTGCGTAAAATGTTGTGGACGAAATAAAATTCCCCAGCAAACAAAAGCTGTGCTTAGATGTCATTTATGCTCTTCTTGAGATTCAAGAAAGTTGGAAAGCCAAGAAGTGAGCAAGTCGTTCATTTTTCCAGACACAAAACCTTACTATTAAACGCTTAAAATAGTTACAAGTGGGGTTTCCCATTCTTTAGCTTCCTTCACGCTCCTCTGTGCTTTCAACGTGTGAAGGATGCTTGGTGCTGACCGTAAGGTTGCTTAACGTGGGGGGGATCTTCCCTCCCCTCTCACTACAGGCTGAACAGCAAACATTTACTTCTAACTTCAGAGGCTTCGTGATGATCTATTTTGAGGTCATTTAGGCAAAAGCTGAAACAAGCATCTCTCAGCGCGCATGGTGGTAGGAGCAGGTTAGATCAGATTGGTGCAGGCACTTTGGCAGAGTCCAGTTGCTGGAGCTCTGATAATGGAAACATCACTTGCAGAGAAGTCAGTGCTAATCCCAGCACTGGACCTGAAATCAATCCAGGCAGGAAAGAAATCTGGGAATCAACATGGCAACATAAATCAAAAAATTCAAGACAAATTCCACAGAGATTGCTGCAAGTGACAGAGGAAAAGAACTGCAACTACTGCAAGAAATGCAACCATTTTTCCAAGCATTTGGAGCCAAATTAGCAGAAGTGACAGAGAATGCCAACGAAGGCCACGCAAACCGATAGAGAAGGGAATTGTACACTGAGAGCATGTCCACAAAAGCTGATAGAGAGGAATGAACTCTTTCATTAGAGATCAGTGCCATAAACTGTGGGTTGGTACTCAGGCAAGTGTCATAGCAGAAAATATTCTTTAAAATTAACTAGGAAAGAAAAGACAGTAAAGCAGAAATATTATAGTGGGAAACAATGCTACCAAAGAGTTCTGTAGTCTAAGACTTTAAAGTTAAAGCTAAAATTGCACCTGTGACATTTGTTAGGTTTTGGGAAAAAAGGAAGTAGTGGTGGGTTTAAAAATATGGTAAGTTCTCAAGATCTATGTGATTGTTGCACAGGAATAGAAAAGCATAAATGAAGCACTGGGGTACACTGTACTCATCATGAGATGAATGTGGAAGTAGAAAATAACTGGTGAAATGCATGAAATTTGCCAAAGGATTCAGGCTAGAAAAGAGCTGTACTGATGGATCCAGACATAATGGGGCTGCAGTGCAGATAACTCCACACGATAGGCAAAGGCTACATTTTAATGCTTCTTTAATAATGATGCTCCCTGCAATTGTACTTTTTTGACAATTCCACCTCAAAGCAGACCAAGCACAGTCTGCTTCTCCCAGACACAAAAGCCTAGAAGTGGCTCTGTCCACCGCTGGGCATCGCTTCTCCAGACAGGACCTTGGGTATTTCACACTTCAGCACAGAAGACCGATGCCAGATATTCTCATCCAAATAATCTGGGAGAAAATGGAGCTGAGGTAGTTTAAATACTTTTCAAATAACACCTAATAATAGACTTCACATTAGCTTCTTCAGAGAAGCTTTTCAAAGCACAAAACATCATCAATTTAAATTTTGTACGACAAAAAGCTGAGAACTAAGCTTCCTAATTCAGGCAGAATTGTATCATAGGGTAGAAAAGCTCCGATCTTACATGAAATACCATGAGGGATGCACCAGAGTCACATTATAATAGGTGTACAGAAGTTTTCAAGCCTCTGGCAGGAGGAAATGCATTTTGCATATGATAGCGACTGGAGAGGTTGTGGCTCAGCTTTTGAGATACCGACTTTTAGAAGAAACGAGCAATTACAGCTCGTCCTTTCTGGAAGGGGAGCCAGCAGGTGCAACCTGCAGTGATAGCGCCTGAAAATAAATTGGAAAGAGCCATCAGTAGCAGCCGTGGGGACGGAGACGACGTGCCTTTTCAGAGAACTATAAGAATATGCACAGGTCCTGGAAGGGAGCTGAAGACGTGCTATGAATTGGTCTGCGCTGCTGGGAGACGTTGTGCACAAGAAAGACACCGCAGGGCTGTGAGAAGTCTGCAGATGGGCTCATCCCTACTCTCCTTGCAGCCTGAGCAACATGAAGCCCAAATATTCAGGCCAGTTCTGAACCCCATCCCCAAAATCCACCCCCTACTTCTCCCCCAGCGTGCTCTGTGCCTCAAGGTGAAGTTGGCACGATGCTCCTATCTTTGTACTACAGCAAAGCTTTAAGCTTCAGCACTCCTAGGCTAGGGAATCATCAAAATCTAGATCTGAATGTGTCCATATGGACCTTAAAGCTCTAGGTCATCCTGAGATGTCCATCACCAAACAGTGGACTTTTTGGCCATAAGCTTGATGCAAGAGGCTGTTTCAAAAAGCCAGTCTTGGAGAGGAGAGAAATGATAACCAAGATGGTAAATCCCTGAGCAACCTGACTGCTGGGGAGAGAAGGGGTTTGGGCACACGGGGCAGTGCTATCCCGTGAGGCTGGGGAGGGGTGAGGAAGGAAAAGGGAGAGAGAGCAAGCACGTGAGTGAGCCAGAGAGAAAGTGGGGGAATGTGGACTATCACAGTGACTGGGAACAGTGGGGGGATCACGATGAGCCCACAAAAAGCAGCTGAGGACATCAAAGTGCAAGAAGAACCAGGACAGGCTCTTGCAATCAGATGTTTTCCTGCCCAAACACATCAAAGGTGCCACAGAGGAGGCGAGGGGAGGGATGGATAACACTTACGTTACTTCTGGCCAGATGGGAAGCTCCACTACCCAAAATCTGAAGTCCAAAAAGGACAAAAACCTTCGAAGGCTGTGCCCAACAAGCCTCAAATGAACTAGTGGCACTAACGCCACAGCCTGTACAGCTGTGACCCCCCACACTGTCACCCCATCGGGGTCAGGGCCACCTCTGTCCCCAAGGGTGCCAATTCCAGGGGTAGCCTTTGGATAAGGTCTGAGCATCCCTTGGCAAGCATCGGCACAAATGTCACAGGCTCAGGATCCCGAAACCGAAGCCTTACAGCTGCAGGTTTACTTCACCTCTATATCTACAATGATTTGTGATAAATCACTTCTCCTAACAGCGCTGGTTCTGCTCTCTGGCCACTTTAATATTGCGGAGCTATTCCTAGGTTGTACCAGATTATGGGGAGATTTCAGCATGTAAAAATTCACGATAATTTTTTCACCTGAATTACCTCGAGCTGCCAGCAAACAGAAACACCGCCTAAGAGAGACTAGTTGTGAGAACTGTTTTAACACAACGTTGGGTGTTTTGTGTGTGGTGCCAACTCCTTTTGCAATAAATCAGAGTTCCCCAGCACATGGCTCTCGGGAGGTATAAAATCACCTGAGAAAAAATGTTCTGGCCATACGCTTACGCTATAATTCTTTCCAAGGGTACATCACCACCCACGTGTAAGACACGCGGGATGAGATGCTGCTCCCCATCAGCTGCCGGGCTTGGCCAACGCTGACCCCGGAGAGGGACCTCTGCAGAAATGGTTAACAACAACACTTTCATAGTGCTCATAAAAGCGATGAGCTAAACCTGTTAAATAGCATGGAAAGACTCCCAGTGATTTTAATGGGTTTCGTGCTAGTCTACTGGAGGCATTTTGTACCTAGAAGATTCCCTTCATTCCTGGAAGATGAGTTGTCTGGCCTATAGCAGCACACTGGGGGAATGCAGAAGCAGCAGCCTAGGGAAAGTAAACTTGATTAACCATTTAATTTCACTATTGACATTAACAAAGTTCATTGATTATCTAGCGGCACAGACTCCTTCAACTACTTAAAACTATAAAATGATCCCAATCTGAGATGTTCTTTGTCAAGACCAACCCTATGACAGCTTTATTGCTGGAACGAAGTGGGCAAACAGGCTACTCCAGCAAGACCACCGCTTCAAGTTTATAGGATCAAAACGTGGACAGAGGGCCTGATCCTACTATTCTCAGTCCTGCAAATTATACTTTTTTAATTGTTTGTTGGGACTGTTCACATGAAAACTTACTCACAGGGATAAAAATACCCCACCACCTCCCTTTCCTCACTACATCTTTATCTTCTGACCATACCATCTATAAGGTCAGCTCTTGTGAAATATTGCTCAACTGAATGATGTTATCTTCTGTGGCCAAGCAGGTGATTTAAAACTGAAAGGGTTGTGATTTAGCAAGATCTGCCCTTTGGTTTTTGTGGGAACATGTCATCTTGAGTCATAAATCACCTTTTGTTGAGGAGAAAAATTATTTTTGAAACTGTGCATTCTTAAAACCAGATCCAGCGTCACATTAGCTTATGTCATCTAAAAGCCTGGTTTTAGCAGCATGGTTCGTACGGCAGTCAGACTACCCTGTTATGAAAGTAAAGTTTCTAAGGGTTTGGTTTTCCTTTCCTGTGCTTTTCTGCTGCCTAAGAAAAGAAACATCCTTCAAGTCCCAGTCTATTTAACCCTCCAGAATTATAAGTGTCATTGCAAAAGGTTTTACAATTGATTGTTTCCTTATTCCTTTCTGAATTTTGTGTTATATGCCATAAATGAGTTAAGAAGAGAGAGTAATTATTTCTTTTAATGCCTATCTTTGCAAATGAAGAAACTAAAATAACACCCAAAGTTTCCTCTCCGTCTATGACCATACCAATGAGAAGTGTAAAATTTTAATTAGGGGGAAAAAAACAACCCTCTATTAGAAAGACTTAATTGAGACTAAAAAGTAGCCCCCAGTGACCACACAGTAAAAAGGAAGAAATCATTTGCTGGTGGGTTTTTTGAATATTGTGCCCTCCGGCACTCACAGGACACCTCAGGGAACTCGCCATTCCTCTAACTACTCCATCTCATGATTTTCACCGCTGCAGCAGCACTGAGCACATACGGGACATATACAGCGTGGCTGATAATATGCTAGAGGTGCGTGCCAAGTCGTTTCGGCACACCTGAACGCCCAGCTGAGCAGCCTTTGTAGTGCACCACAGCGTGAAAAGGCCAATTTGTCCTCCTTGCCTACGTGGCAGCAAGGTGTGAAATCCTAAGGAGGAAAGGCAGCGTTCTCCTTTGCCTTTGGCAGTTGGTAGTGAGCCAGAAGAGCAGCACAGTGCTGTAAAATCTTAACTTGGGAAGCCCGAGAAGAAGCAAGGTGCAACTTGGGAAAAACGATGATGATCAGCCATAGGATCATAGAATCACAGAATCACTAAGGTTGGAAAAGACCTCTAAGGTCATCGAGTCCAACTGTCAACCCAACCCCCCCCATGCCCACTAAACCATGTCCCTAAGCGCCTCATCTACACGTCTTTTAAATCCCTCCAGGGATGGGGACTCCACCANATCGATCCAGCCTGTCCAGGTCCCTCTGCAGAGCCTCCTGCCCTCCAGCAGATCAACACTCCCGCCCAGCTTGGTGTCATCTGCAAACTGACTGAGGGAGCACTCGATCCCCTCGTCCAGATCATTGATAAAGATATTGAACAACACTGGCCCCAAAACTGAGCCCTGGGGAACACCGCTCGTGACCGGTGTGACTGCTCGTGACCATGAAGCTCATCATGACCCATGCAAGGCAGAGCAATGCCTCCACTTCGTGAGATCTTCTCCCAGCCCCAGAAAGCTGACATTGATCTTGCCCCCCACGGATTTCTTCCTTCCATCGCAACTAATTTGCTTAGCCTTCACAATTCATTCTCTGTGGGTAGACATCACAGCCCATAAAGGGAATTTTTTGTGGATTTGTGGAAGATAAGGACTTGCAGAGTGGCCAACCACCACATTGTTGTGGTGGGGTGTCCTGGGGAATTAGGAAGAGCAGGAGAGCAGCACAGCGAAGTTGCTTCTCCTTTCTTCACTCCCATGTTGGTCTCTGAAAGGCAGCACAAGGGAAAAATATGGCCAAACATGCATATGTGAGATTCATGCTCTAGCCATAAATCAAATTCCAGGCATTAAAGCAAATGGAAGTGGCATTTTGTAAGATTTAAGTCTCCAATTCAGAAGTGGGTATGAAACTTATTGTGGGTGTTTCAAGGAATGTTTGCATAAATTCTTATGCGAAAATTTTGCATGTGGTTGGAATTACCCAGGGAATGGATTTCTACTTAAAAAATAAAGTCAGTCATGGGTGTGGTGGAAACAAATGCTTTGTTGCAATAACTATGACCAAGATTCAGAATTTGCTGCCTTTTCACAACTGCAGTTGCATGAAGTTGCCACAAAAAGTCTTCTCCTTCTATAGGGAGGTTATGAGCAAAGAGCAGGCTTGATCTTTCTCAGCAGCTCCCATGGAAGGTGGCACTGGGGAGGGTTACAGAGCGTTTATTCTTCGATTACAGTGGCTTTGCGCAGCTATAGCAGAGTGTTATTCAGAGCTGCACTGGTAACACAATCACACCCATTTTGATGGGATAAATGCACACTTTGAAGCTATATTAGGTAACAAGAAATGGGCTGGCCTGCCTTAAATATCTTCTTGCCTGTCATTATGAGCTAAGAGTTGCTGCATACAATGTAAAGAAAACCTCCTGATGACAGGAATGGAAAACATGCCTTTTAACTGAGGCAGAGATGCTCATACATTTCTTTGAGCACATGCCCTCTCAGGCACAAGCCTTGCATGCCATGTATGCATTTGCATCGCTGCTTGAGCACAGGATAATGTGCTTTTCTGATCAAATATGAAGACTGAATCTGTTATAGGTTCCCTGCCAGACTGCCAGATTGCAAGGGAAGCCTGATCACAGTATTTCTTGGCTCATGGTCCATAAAAGCTGAAGTAGAGGGATGATGCTGGCAAATGTAAGATGCCAAGTGAGAGGGGGCCTGGCTTTGCCTGACCTCCCCTGCCTGCACCGCACCAGCGTGGCTCTGCAGGGCATCCCCATCGCCCCAGGGAAGGCTCGCCCAGGTGGTCACTGGTCCACCACTCACACCAACTCTGGGATGGAGGAGAAAGGAGACATTCAAGAAAACCCAAATACAAAAGCAGAAAGGAGTGAGCTAGATTAGATCCAGCAGAACAACATAACAGGGTGTTAATGAAAAAGGGATTTCGGCCATTTATTTGATCACCCACAAATCTACCTAAGAACTGGAGAAGTTATTAATACACCAATCAAAAAATGTAGAAAAATGCAATAATTTAGGAGCTAAACTGTTTGAGGGACTAGTTGCAAATGGCATTTGGTGGCTTCTGTTATATAACGTGTGCTTTGGTGATAAGGACAGGACATCAAACTTCAGCTAGGTATTCAGTGACAGCATCTGGTTTTGAAGCAGCTTCTATAGTGAATTCACAATAACAGCCTGATCCTCCTCTCCCTGAAATCCCAGGGCAGGCCTAGGACTCACTAATAGTTTCTTAGTTATTGTTTTATGTTTCATTAACTGAAATAAGCCTGAACGTTGCACAGGGTTGGCAAACATACCAGGGACTGGAACATAGAAAAACTAGCATTCTGATTCTGCCACTGACCTGGTAATGGATTTTGCATAAATAATTTAAACTTTCTGGCTTGTTTCTCTATACTGAAAGTAAAAGTAACTTTTTTTTAAATAAAATGATTTGATATCTAATAGTAAACACGTTACATAAAAAATAGCTTATTATCTTATTATCATACCAGATAGTCTGTCCCATTTACATGCTACAAATGTTATACAGAGAAGTAATTACAACCCATATAAAACCATGAAAAGTTGGTCCATAAGTAAAGTACTATGAAACACCTGAGCATTAAAAGAACAAAATTCCCTGGAATAGCTGAGCTTTGTGCTAGTACAGGTTAAAAAAAAGTTTTCACCTTAAATCTTATAAAACAGTAATTGTGCATAGAGAGCAAATCAGGCCTTCCGCGTTGTATGGCTGTGGGTCTTAGCAGTTAACCGTAACTGTATGTTGAATGTATGTGTTTTTCATTATTGGCTAATATATTGTTAAACATAAGCAGACCCAAATGTATATGTGCATTACATTACATCTGTACAAGGAAACTCTTCCCTCAGCAAGCACCACTTCCCAAATCCCCAGTAATGACTATTCTAAAGAGCAGTTGCTGGGAGCGCTCCTCCTGTGTGTTATGGGACACGCATTAAAGTCTGGGATCAAACGTTGCTGGTTTTTTACTTGTGATGACAAAACTCCTCGGAGCATTAGCAAGCACAGCCAAGCAGAACCTACGGCACTGCAATTCTATAACCCACTTGATGTAAATTAGACAACCCTAAGGATAAACGCCTGTCCTGACCAGTTAAAAAAAGATAAACTGATTTTAAACAGTACAATAGCAATTAGCAAGGCTAACAAGGGTTTTCATGTGGGATATCACTAAGCACAGGAAAGCTTAGGGTGGAAAACAAGGACTGTGGAGCTCTGCAAACTCAGGACAGTGTAAACATCCATGGTGGCAGTGGGATATAAACCAGAGCAGCAGTTCAAGAGTTAATATCACATGAAAGAGCAGGGGAACTAAGGCAGAGAAATGAGCTCTCCTCCTTCCTTTGAAAATTTAGATTTTGCTGCTGCTAATACTGATGCTCAACCCAGCTGGTGTTGCCCAGAGAGGTGGTGGATCCCCCATCCCTGAATACATTCAAGGTCAGGTTGGACGGGGCTCTGAGCAACCTGATGTAGTTGAAGATGTCCCTGCCTATGGCAGGGGGTTGGACTAGATGGCCTTTAAAGGTCCCTTCCAACCCAAACTGTTCTATGATTCTATCAAGCCATTGAGGAGACCGTGAATTTTCCATTAACCTTCTCTGCTCCCCCTCTTCTCCAAGTATGCTCGGCTATTTCAAGGTCAGGCCAGACCTGGAATGCAAGCATAACTTGTGCCATCAGAACATCTGTCATGGGGTATTTCCAGCCCATACTGGAAGAAGAAATATCTGAATCATGCAAGAATACCAATTCTCACAAAATCTTCAGGCAAAATTTGCAGATAAGCTTAGATAAGTGTGATAGCTACAGCTCAGATAAAAGAGCCAAGTCTTCGGCTGCGTTACCTGGCAACCTTCCACTGAAGTAAATGGAGTTCTGCTGATCTGGCTCCATATCTGGGGAAGGTTGCCAACAGTCAAGCTGATGTGAAATATCATTGTTAGAAAGGATGGGGGAAAAAATTCTGTTAGATTGTATAAAAAATTGTGAGTTTAGGGTTTTTCAACCTTGTACAATTCATGGGGTAATTCAAAGGGAATCACTACCCATGTTTCTGTGACACAGGGAAGGTAAGTGACCTCCCAGGTCCTATCCTGGCCAAAGTCCTCAGCCAGGACCAGAGGCACATCTCCCCTGGATGGGCTGCAGGCACCCTCCAGCCAGCTCTCCCAGCCCACCCTGCCTCGCAACCCCTCTCACCCTCCAAAACCATGAGTGAAGGACAGAGCTTGCACACATGCATGAGAAAACGAGCATCTTCGTTTATGTATAGAACTACTTTAGCAGAGTGAAATAAACGGCACGAGCAAGCTTGCGAAGAACTGACAGCGCTAGTGTATAATCTCTTGCATTTTTAGAGTCAGCATGTTCACGTCAATTTGCAGTGTGTGTGCATGTGGAAAGAGCTCTTAGTCGCTCCTTCGTTTCCACAGGGCAAAGATGGGGCTTTCTGCTGCGTGTTGCCAAAAATTCCCACTTGGGCAACAGAGTCCAGAGCGGTGCAGGCTGCTGGATTTTACCCCCTTCTTAAGACCTTTCTGAAAATCTATCACTATGGGCACTGGGAGGTAATATGCAGCAAAAAAGGCTCAAATTTTGGTGGCCTAAAGATTTCCCACATCCCTCCAGTGTTTTCCGCTGGGTTTAGGTTTCAAATGGGAAGGAGCCACAGGTAAATTCCAGATAAAGGGACTAGAGGTCATCTGCACCTGGGCATCAGGGCTCAGCCCCGGCAGCTGTAGTTGGTTAAGTCTCTACAGATCAGGAGTCAAAGGCTTGCACATCATCAGCACTGGGAAAATACACAGCAAAGAAATTTTGGCAGAACTTCTGGTAAATGCAGTGGAGGCTGAGCCTGGTTTGAGACTGAGAAGTTTCATACTGCCCTTGCAAATGGGACCAAAAATTATTCCACAGGTAATTCTTCGTTTCAGGCTGCAGCACCTTCTCCAGCATAGACATTGATGGGGAAAGGGCAAATTTCTTAAGCAAAATACTTGGTTACGCACTTTTGGATTCAATCCTGATTGTTATAAAGCCAGGAGTTATCCCAATGGCTTTCATGTTTGCCACGCTTCTGAGCTTGAAGTACATTGCTGTCCGGGAGTCAGAGCTGGATTCAGGGAGAAAGAAGAAAAAAATTTGTCAAAAATCCTTCCTGTTATTTCTTTCTAATCCCAGATAGTTTATCATATTTCAACAATTATTCATATTTGATAGCAGCTTTCTACACAGATGCCTGTGCCCACATTACAATTATATCTACGCCTCAACCCTTTGACATGATTACTGTTTCTGGTAGAGTCTGCAGCAAATCAGACCTGGTCCTGAACAGCTCATGCTGTTACCCTGATGAAATCAAGAAAAAATGTAGCCCTTGTTTATTGAGGAAACAAAACTCCTTCCATAAATAAGCAGGAGACACAAAAGGGAAGCAAAGATGAAATAGCACACCAAGGGAGGCAGTTTAATCATTTTAGAAGGATTTCGGTGCAAAAAGACAACAGGAAAAGAGCTTCCTTCTCTAAAAAGAAAAAGTTTATATTTTTAGTATACTCAAAAAACTTCAAATCCCACTGGCAGAAGAAATATTAGAGGCAATCTCAGCTTTAAACTATGGTAAGGAGCCAGCCTTCTTTCCATGGGTATGGATTTGTTCCCAAAGGAACAAAGAAAAAAGGACACAAAAATTACTGGGGCAAAAAAAAACCTCATTTCTGAAGCTGCTCACAGCCCTCTGCTGCTGTACAACACTAATGCTCAGCCAACCCTGAGCAGCACAGGACCGTGTTCACCGTCATTGCCAGGTGACACCAGATTCTCCAGCCGGCTCAGGTTAGATCAGGCGTAAGGAGATGGGACAATCAGCTGCCATCTGGGGTGGAAGGTTCTTCTGCACCAACACGTGCGGCCGAGGCTGCACGTGCCGTGCTGTAGTTGCTCTTACAGGGCTCTCAGGGAGCATTCAAAAGATTTGTTAGACCTCTCCTTTCTCCTCTGGTAATGATTAAAAAGAAAAAAAAAACACCCCAAAAGCAAAACACAACCGCAACACGATAAAACAGAAAAATAAATGCTAAAAATATTCCGGAATGGTCCTCAGGAGTTCTGGACTTGGCTGCTATCTCTGCCATTGGCCTCCTACACAATGCTGGGAGATGGCTCAGCCTACATGTCCCTCTTTCCTGTTCTTTAATTAACCAAGATACAATTTCCCTAATTCTGGGATGAGCACTTAGCAGAACTGATGGAAAATAAGATGGCATGAGCAACTTTTCCCTGCTTACCTGTGACTCCCTTTTTTTCCCCCCCATCTCATTAGTATCTCACACACCTTACCACCAGAAGCAGCATCCTGACAATGAACAGGCCACAGTCACCCCTTGTCACATCCTTGCTGCATTTTGATCAATGAAGCACAGGAATGCTTTCACGCTTCTCCAAGCTGACTGGTGAAAAAAAAAGAAGGGTTGGATTTTCAGTACCCAGGGCAATGTGTCCAGAGACATTTACAAGCAAAATCACATCAACGGAGCAGTGCACAAGAGAATTCTCGGTTCACGTGACTGGAGCCCGTCGGCATAGCCACGTCGGTGTACATCAGGGACTCAGGCACCTCTGCAGGTTATAGAAATCAGCTCCTAGGCATCCAGTGGATTTTTGTGACAAACTGCATTACAGCTCTGTAGTTAAGAAAGATTAAATTTCACTGAGAGTATTGTTATAGGTCTCACTTTAATATCATTTGCAAACGTTCCAATAAAATTCTCAGCCTTTCGGCAAGTCTTGTTCATAATCCCATATCATTGATTAGTTTAAGCAAGCTACAAATGGCAAGCTGTCCGACTCTGCTTGTTAATGCAGGCTTCTTCTCTCCTCTGCTGTCTCTTTAGAATAACAATGAATGCAGCATCCTTATGCTTGCCAAATGCACTTTAAGCTTATTAAATACTAGCTTTACGTCAAAAATTTATGTCAAAAATATGCTTTTGGCAGGAGCAGAAGTCTAACAAAAACAGAAGACAGTTGCGGCATATCTAGAAAAGATTTAACTTAGCCCCAAAACCCAGATCTAACTTCTCTTTTTGAAGAGGGGAATTTTGGCCAAGCCATGGCACAGCGAGAGAACCAGTCATAAATCTGGCTCCCAAAAGTCAGGGCTTCAGCATCCAGACCCGTTGCTGGCGTTTCCCAGCCTTCAAGAAGAAAGGCTCCCTAATGCCTCCCCAAGGTCTAGGCAAGGAGCCTGGGCTCCGTATGTGGTTGGTCTCCATTTCCTTTGGAGGGTCCATCATCCCTAAAGACGTCTGAATCGGGCCCAAAGGCAAAGGGAAGTGAGGGGAATACCAAGTCCTGGGGCAGCTGCCGGGGAAGGCCACTGCCCACATTTACTGTCGTTAGCCAGATGCATCACGGCTGGCCCCATCTCCACCTGGCTCCCAAGTGACAGGGGGGTTATTACTCTTCCAGGCTCCATCCACTACCCTTATTGCAACAAAATAAAATGTAATCACATTTACATAGGATTTTCAACCATCAGTAAGAAATGTTCAGTCTTTAGTTGCAGACATCAGGTCCCTCCCAGTCTCCCATCCCACAGCTGACTGCCCTTTGTCTACAGGCATTCACAGAAAACTTCAAAGAAACCCTTCTTAAAAGCTCCTCCTGACCATCCTGCCCTGCTGCTCTCCCAGGGGGGCACAGGATAAGAGCAATTGAAGATTTGCTTCCTTTGTACCGCATTGCCGATCACTGCGAAACCATTAATCACCAGCTTAGGTACTGCGAGGCACTGGACTAGCACAACGGTACAGATTGAGGATTTGTGGCTGCAATCAGTGGTACAAATATTGCAGAAGGAATTATGGCAGCTCCGGGGTAATCACAAACCTTTCTTCAGATGCTGAAAGCATTTCTAGACTCCTTCCCTCAAAACTGTGTTATAAATGATTGTGCATAGTTATTAGGCTAATGGTTAGAAAAAAATCCAATACCTGCTAACATCCTGAATTAAGGATGGGGAAAAAGGTCTTGTCTACAAGCTTTGTACTGTGAGGCGCGACTTGGATTGCACGCATACATTGCTTTTACTCTTTCCTTTCCCTCCTTCTGTATATCTTATCAGGAAGACCAAAGCAAGAGTATTTCTTTAAACCCTAACGCTTAAGAAACACCGTACTACAACAAATCAGATTTGAGGTGCTTTAGCATGTTTACCTATTTTTATATATGACCTGAGGGATAAGAAATGCCTCGCTCACCCTTCCTTTTACCTGTCCCCCATCCCCAGACTCTCTGCAAGGTGCTGCCCTGCATCACGTTTGTCCCCGTTAGAGGCTTGCGCTGGGGTTGCACATCGAGGTAGCTCTGCTTTGCAGTTTGTTTTCTCAAGTGGTGAATATGCTCTTTCATAAACAGCCTTGTAGGTTTGCTGACCTTTTTATGTGCTAGGCTAATAGATCTCACGTTCACTAACCCCTTCAGAAGATCAAGCCATAAAATCTTATTTTCTTAGAAAATGGGATCGCTTGCGTATCTTAATGAAAACACTGTGGTTTGTTGTTTTACACTGCACTGGAAGTACCGGATCAAAGAATTAGCACAAGATTCAAGATTAGATCCAGCTTTGTAAGCAAGCAATGTAGTCTTTGTCTTTGATATGCAAACAAAGAATCATTAAATAAACTTGATAATATCAAGCTAGTGAGAGGCTTCAAATACAAGTTGAGCAACCACTAGATAGCTGGAGACAAGCATTTTGATAAAGCAACATTAAAAAGATAAATAAATCCCAACTTAAAACTTTGGAATTAATTCAAACACAGATCAGAAAGTCTCAGCATTGTGTGTGTCAGTATTTTGTCTCCAGACAGATTACTTCAGGAAAATGTGGAAGTAAAGGTGAACCTTGACGAGATTATTTTTCATATCAGCAACAAGTTTTATAGTTGCAGAACTATTAATATTTGTGGATGGACAGCGCTCAACTCCATTGGCTTCGTCTTAAACAGAGGAAAAGGTTTGAGACAAGTTTTTGAGGTGGTCTAGACAGCATGTATCAACTTTCCTTTTTTTAACCTATTAGCCTTTTGGAAGATATCTATAGAATACCGTGAGCTCAGCTGATCTAGAGACTTAGAAAATATGATTTATTGTACAAAAAATAAAAATGTAACTACTGATCAGTGGCTGCAGTGTGTAAGGAGAAAAAGGACATCTCTGCCTCAGTTTCTCTATCAGAGGGTGAATAAAAGCTTCTTTGAGCTCTGAGTAAAATCTGCTTTTTCATTTTTGAGTATTAACATTGGTCATGGACCAAAGCAAGATTGTCTGAGGTACTCATACAGGTAACTAATTGCAGCCCGCTGGTGCCAGGGATGCCTTCTTCTGACCACCTCCCACCCAAAGCACTGCCATGGCTCAGCTGGAGCAGGGTGACAGTGGCCTGCAGAGCTGCTTCCCAAGTGCAAAGTCACCGCACATCTACTGGTAGAGTTTGCACCCCAAAGGTGGGAACCCCCCAGCGACACCACATTCACAGTGCTCAGACAGCAAAATGAGCTTCTAGAAGAGCTCCAGAAAGGGACGCCCGCCTGGGAAATCATCAAGTTAAAAACCTTCTCCCACTCTTGATGTTACTAATGACTTTGCAACCCTTCCAGGCAGAGCAGCTTCCCAAAGCAACTGGCAGCTCTCCAGACTTAGGACCTTCTCTGTGCACTCATCCTGGAGGCACAGGCGAGCTTCTGGTACTCAGCCTCGGGATGTGCCAGGCTTTTGCTGCATTTATTTAGCACCCCGGGGGCTTTGCCCGGGCAGCTGCAGGTACAAGGCTTAGTGGTTTAAAAAGGCAATAGGAGCACCTTATACCCACTCAAAGGGGGCTTTTTTCAGGGCAGTCACAACAAATCAGAAGAGTTTTAGATTAAGTCTCTGGAATAAATGAAGTGTTCAGACTATTGCAGCCACACAAGCTGGCATGCAGATGAGGCTGTAATCTATAGAGGTTTTTTTATTTTTAAAGACACAAATGAGCTTTTATTGTTTCAAAAGAGAGACACGGAGAAGAGGGAGACTGTCACCACGATGTGGTAACCCATTCTGCTCCTAGCTTTTCTTATGCAAAAGCCACCAGAGCTCAGCTGATAATTTGCATTAAATCTGTACCTGCTTCTGCGGCCAGACCCTGCACAAAGCAGAGCAGAAAAGCCGAGTTCATCCCAGGCCAGCAGCAACAAAACGCACGACTGTGCACCCAGTGCGATGCAGCGAGAGGCTGAGGAATGTTACAAACTTCAAGGACGAACAGAGGCAAAGTGCAAACACAGAAAAAGCATGCTGGTCTACCTCCCCCCTCCAATACCGAGCACTGCAGGAACCGTCAAATGCTGTTTTCCCTGGGAAGACTGAGGCAGCAGTATTTCTTGCCTTTTTAATACAGCTCTTTATTGCATGCAGTCCTTAGGACCCTCAATTGCTCCTACTGCACAGCTGGAGAAAAAAAAAAAACACATATCAGTGCACAAATACGTGTTGTGAGTGGCCCAAGAGCAGCAGCCAAAACCCTGTACACCACACCAGTGTCTTTGCCACCACTTTGTGTTTAATGAGCTTTAGAAAAATACCAGTGGCAGAAGCAAGGCAGGTAATCCATCAAACTCAACTACAGCCAAATATACATACACACACTTAGTGCAATACATTATGGGAAAGGCTGCATCCTCCTTTTAATGTCCATATCATCAATGGTCCAGAATTAATGTTCATGCTAACAGCATTAATTACCCTCACTTTGATTTCTCACAGGGAAAAGGCAGGCGTGCTTCAGAATCACTGAAACCCTGCAGTCCCTTATTACAGCACACTTCTCTTAAGCCCAGGAAAAACTGTGATAATCAATATTGATTGATCTCTGCACTTAGTCCTTCTAAAGCAGTCCACTTAGCTGCTTCTAAATCACAAAAGTCACTTCATCAGATAATGCATCTATTCAAATTTACCAAAGAAGAGGTAGTTACGCATAGGTTTCAGGGGCCAGACGTGCAAGAGTGCACTGAGAACTCCTAAAATAGATGGGAATAATTAAATGCCTAAAAACACAATGCAAACAGGAGTGCTGACACAGATTTGACTTTGCTGGCTAAACAGCAGGCTGAGGAGCATGGTTTAAACATCCTTCAAAGAGCTGGACTCCTGCCTGCCCCCACCATCCACGGCTGTGAACCAACTCCCAGGTCTGGGTGCAGAAGCGTGGTTAGGCTTCTGGAAGAAGAGGCAGCAGATTTGTCTTCTTGACCTGATAATTTGCACCTGGGTGATGCTGGTTTAAAAGCCCTTTCTACTTGAGATGTGGCATAAAGCCCTCATTTCCCACCTCCCACAAAAGGTCCCTAAACAAATAAGCCACGGGGATGCTCTAAGTCCATGTGTCTGTATGAACTCTTCAGGTGGAAGAAGTGGGAGCACACCAGCTCTCTGAATCCCACCAGGATTTCAGCCACCCACGTAGCTGTTCAGCAGTGCTACAGCTTAGAAATAGAAACTCAGGTACAAAGCAGAGTTTTGCTACAGAAATAAAGGCAACCACAGGTGAGGGGGACAGGAATTAAGGCCGGCAGGACCCACTGTCCTTTCTTTGTGGGCACTCAAACCCAGATGTTAGTGACACCTCAAAAATAAAATCTAAGATCCCCAGTCATGGGCAAACATATATATGTATTGCACTTCTAGTAACAGAATTATTTCTATTGATTTCCTTTGAAAAGCAGCCACAGAAACCTACCCAACTTTTGAAAATGATGGGAAAGCTTGATCTACATAGTTTGTAAAGACTGCCAGGCTATGTTGTCAGGCTATTCAGGGAAAAAGAGAAAAAAAATCCAAAAATTATCTATGGACACCTTTCTTCAGCAATGTTAACCCAAATTCTGCTGTTGTGTATAGTCAGCATGGTGGTCAAATGCGCTGAAAAGAAGAGCTCAGATTTATAGTACCCATGTACAATTTGGGCTCATGAAAATGTATTAAATCATTTCTCAGAAAAAGAGACTTCCTCACAGCCATGCAAGATCACACTTAAACTGTATTTTATTAGCAAAACCTAAGATGGGCTGAAAAAAAATGAAGCCCACCTATTGTCCCTTGGCAGTTGCCTCTATATTTGATTGTAACTTGAGGAAGATAAACAACATTTACTTCATCAGGAGAAAAAGCATTCTCTCTGGTAGCCAGCGAAGCTGCCTATTCTCAGTTGGTCTGCATCAATATATCTCCAGTGAAGTCTGTGGAGCTCACCAGTCCACGGTGCTGGGATCTGCACTTCCAAGGGCATAAACTTGACACCGTATAAATATTATATGCTTTTCTTTCACCTTTGTAGCTCAGAATTGATTCATTCTAGAGCACAGTTTCAGGGCTGAGTATAACATAACTCATCTCCAATTGGCATTTGTCTCTGTGAATAACACACCAAGCATGCCTGCATCCCTACACCCAGTGATGAAGCCTCTAAGAAAATAACAGGTCTTTTTCTTGCTCACGCCACCACAATCCTACTCGTGATTTGCCCTCAGAGCTTGTTTATTCCAACAAAATAGCTTTGCCAATTCCTTGCCCTCTTCTCTCACCGCAGGCTTGGTTTTGTTTTCACCAGAAATTGTTTGAACTGAAAGCCAATGTAGTCAAACCACTGAAGCACATAAATACCTCGCTGGCTAATGCTGTACCTGGTTAGGAGAGAATACAAAACCCACAGCTTGCAGCAGGAAAGCCAAATACCCAGCCGCATGTTGGCTGTGAAAGCTGGCTGTAGATATGGGTCCGGCACCAAGAGAGACAATGAGATTTGATGGCTGAGCCTGAGGTGAAGATGACCTTTTTCCACGGAGACTCAGGGGCAGTGATTTCAGTCTCCAACCTTGCTCAGGAACAGAGGAGCTGCGGCGAGCTGGCTGAGCTAAAGCCACAGGAGAGGTGGGAAACCTGCCGGGGAAAGAGGGCAGAGCAGCCCTGGTGCTGCCGTGGAGCAGATGGAGTCACCCGAACACTGCTGCACATTTTACATGCTTATTTTACACTTTCCTGCAGTGAGGAAGGATTTGAGCCCAATTACTGGCTGCTTTTTAACCTGCCTAGTGAAGCATCCCTTGCCTGCTTGTTTCACAGCACCGGCCCCTCACCCCAAGATGACCATCAGAGCTGGCCGCAGCATCCGAGACCTCCCTCAGGCAGGGCACCGTGGACGGGCCCTGACCTTTCCATGCTACAAGGAGTCCTGCTCACTTCAGAATTGGTATAAACTTCAGCACCAGTAAATCTATGCATAATCTGGGCCTGGCTGAAAATCTAGGCTTGACAAGAATACAGTTTTAGATACTCCAAAACAAAGGTCATCTACTATAAGTCTCTGAAAGAACAGAAGAGTCCTTTGATATTTCTAAATAACTGGTTCTATATTTAAAATCTTAAACTTGAAATCTATTGTTTGTCAACTGACAGCTTAGCTGGCTGAGAAAAAAATAATAAATCACTAATTACAACATAAAGCAGAAGTTGGTTTACCCTACAAGAAGGCAAGTTCCATAAACACCAGCAAGATGTCAGTGGAATGACACAACATTGCAAGAGAATTTGAGTTACTCGTTTAATAGTTATCGACTCAAATTCATGGATTCCAATAGCATTTTTCAACAGTAACCCCACACAGAGGGTTTGCTACACCTCATTGGTCTTCCCCTTTTGCAAGCATTTAACTGACATTAGACTTTAGCCTTTTTAAAAACAAAATCACCTGTTTGGGGAATACACCTTCTGCAAGACAATTGCAAAGCTCAGGTGGTATCGTTAAGGGTGCATTCTGCTGGAAAGTGTTCTTGGCTAAATGTTTAAATTTCTCCACCATCTGTCCCTATTTAATTCTAAACCAGATTTTAAGAACTCCTTTTCTTGTTTTTAACATCCTGAGTTATTCTG
The DNA here is from genome assembly GCA_013400755.1 of Pelecanoides urinatrix. Taxonomy (NCBI): domain Eukaryota; kingdom Metazoa; phylum Chordata; class Aves; order Procellariiformes; family Procellariidae; genus Pelecanoides; species Pelecanoides urinatrix. The sequence continues at coordinate 586,509 of VZTQ01002360.1, forward strand.
AAAGTGATGCTTATCAAAACATTTTACTTTTAGGTTTCCCTCATTCACCGTATTCCTAAAGGATCATTCTGTGTGGAGAGAACCCATAGAATTTCTTTCCTCCAATATTTGTCTTCTCATTTTCTCACCTAATTTCTTCCAAATCCCCACAAGTCCCCTACTCCAACGTGCCACGGTGGGATTCTAACAAGCGGGCTAGCACACATGCCAAAATGGATTTAGTGCAGGTTGCACAAACCTCCCCCACATGCCATTTACAGCGTATGTTACTGTGCTGTGTTAGTAGTTCGTCTCATTGTGACAAAGCCACCTTCAGAGAGAGATCGAAAGCAGAATCTGTTCTAATAACTTCCTAGAAATGTTACACTTGACTTTTGCATCACTTACGGGCTTACGTCTTGAGCAAGAGCTCTTTCACAAGGGAGCCTGGCCCTGAGCTTCCTCCTAGAGGCAGTGGAATAACTGTGATCCCCCGGAGTTTGGAAGAGGGACCATCTAAGAAGTCATCTGCATCTTCTATTCCCACCCTTTTCTCTGAAATACTTTCCTCTTTTCCCTGGGAATTTTTCCCTCATCTTTCACAGGTTGCTGGTTTCTGGCATCTGCTCTGGTCATCTTCCTCTGCTTGGAAAGAAAACCTCCCTCCCAGGGGAGCCCTTGGCCTGCAGAGAGACACCTCCCTGCCCGCTCCTCCTGGGGCGGGATCTCCTCAGACACATCCCAGGAGAGGACCCAGGGATGCCACTGGCACCATAAGTCACTCATTCCTCCGTTTGCTCTTTCAGATGTCTTTTCTTCTTCTATCAAGGAAGAAGGGGGAGAGTGCCAACCAATCTACCGCTGAAGTGAGAGTTTCCTCCTCCATCTTCAGGGGTGATGGAAACTACACATACTGCTGAACAGCAAAGGTCAGCCTGTTTTTAAAAATGTTAAAGAGTCAGCTATCATTTTTAATGCATTAAATGAGGTGTGAATTGTAGAAGTTCATCTACAGATGCATGTTCAAGTCCCTATTCTATTGCTACATGTATTATAGAGGTCATAGCCTGCAGAATTTTTTTTTCCAGAGTTTAGCTTTGCTTCCTCCTAAGGGATCAATAAAATAACTCAGATTTCCTTTCTATTGTAACTGCGTTGTTGAGAGTATCTTATCCTAGACAGTGAACTGCTGGCATTACATATTATATTGCCTATAGTCTTTAAAAGAATTCATACTTCATATACCATTGAGAAAACAAGTATTAATTAAAATGCAATGCCAGAAAAATAGCACCACAAACTTTTAGCAGAGTCTCCTTTTTCAAGACTCTTCATGAAATTTCTTTTCCCTCTCCACCCCAATAAATTCAGAACAAGAACATACTATCTCAGACCATAACTGTTTGGGGGATCACCACCACAGGACTTCAAGCTAAGCTCTCGGTGACATCAGCTCAGTGCACAGAACTAGGGAGAATTTGCAGAAGTCAAGACAGTCTTGTTGAAGTTTGTTAACAGAGCTGCCTTGCGATGGAGGTCTCACACCCCTCACGACAACAGAGAGCTCCTGCAGGAACGCCTTGGTAGCAGTAGTTTACTCCCCTTCCTCGTGTGCCTTTGAGCATTGACAGCAGGCAGCCAGAAAAAGAGAGAAAAAGGAGTGCCACAAAGTGAGCTTACTACCAAAGCAGAAGTTTACTTTAATCCCATTCCCAAAGATGACTCATGTTCTTTAGCAAAACTTGAAAGTCAAGGTTCTACCCTTTGAAGTCTTCATCTTCTTGCAGCATTAGTCTCAGAGCAATTTTCCATGTAAACTGGAAAGTTTTAATTACATAATGGGTACTTCTGCTGTTTTCATAAGAATTCCTTTAATCAGATTCAATGCTTTAAAAAAAAAGCTGTTCTTTATTTAAAAATCAGATTATTGAATAATAACACTTTTTGTTCAGAACAAGTGAATTAACATTGCAGTATGTGCTAATATAGTGTCATAACCCACAAGTCCAGGTAACGCTTGACACATTCTGTTGACCCTGGCAAGATTCAGAGAACCTGAACCAGCTTGGTGCTCCCTTTGTTACATACCTGTGCAAACCTGCACCATGAGTTCTGGTTATGACTGGTCTGAGATATTGGTGTCCAGTTAGCAGCAACCATTAACCTACCCACAGCCAGAGAAAACAGGAAACATATACCAGCATGACTGATTTACCTGGCTTTTATATACCTATGAGGTTAAAGCATGGTGGGAAATGGGGGTGGAGACTTTCTTAGAAAAACTCCCACCACATGCCCATGCTTTGTGAAGAGCTAGGTGGGTTATGTTAGGGCTTTGAGATGCAGGGCCTTTCCCCCTCCCCTCCCCTCTTTTAGTTCTGCTTCTTATGCTAGCACAAGTGGAAAGAAAACAGATTATATTAGAATATAAGCATCTGCAATTTTGCTGGTGACTCTGTCTTGTTTTTTCTTACTGTGGCTGTTATAGTGCAAAGGGTAGAGGAAGTTCTAGATAGTCTGTAGCTTCTTATTTTGGGGGGTATTTGTCTCTTCTATGTGTACATCTTTTTCTTCAAAAAATGAAAGAACTGTTTTATGCCTTTCCCATGTTGTTTAGCTTTACTAAATAATAATTGAATACCTATTCCAAGCTCAATCAGATACAAGCTTCCCAAATCCTCCAGACCTTTGTTCCTTATAATACTTGTCTCAGGCAAAGGGATCATTTGGGAGATTCTGTGCAAAGCTGCTAGATCACCCCCTGCAGCTGCATTTTAGTTTAAGCTGATCAATGTTTGCCCATATCTATTACTTGGCTGCTTTGTGTATTAGCTAAGTACCCATGAAATGGGACCAGGTGGTGCTTATTGGGGTCTTTAAAAAGCCATTGATAAACCCACTTATGAAAAGCTTTTGCAAAAGAGAGTAGGCACAGGGTGCAAATTAATGGGCTGTAATGGCCTAATGAATAGCTAAGGAACAGAATAAGAAAGATAATTACATCTTCTTCTCCTGAAAGCTGGCAGAGCTGTCCCAGCCTGCTGAGGCTACACATCAACACTGTGTGCCATCCCAGGAGGAAGAAGGTGTCAACATTTGTGAAGGAAACTAAGTGATGTAGGCTACCTTTAGAGAAAATCAGGGTGACCTGGAAGATGACTGACAAAATGAAATTCATTGGAGAGTTCAAGGTAATCCTCCTTTATAATGTAAATATTTGGTGCATGTTATTGGATGTTCTGCTGTACAAAAAAATGTATGCTGGCATTGCTGTAGGCAGCTTAATGAAACTCCTTAGTGCCTGGCAGCATTAATAATAGAAACAAAAGCATGTCATACCTTAAAATGAAATCTAATCTAGCCTGACATGGTGTATTGTTTACTTCTGACCTTCCCACCTCCAAAATCTTATTAAAGAAATGAAGAGGCTTTGACTCATTAAGATGAGCGGCAGCAGACCAGCTTAAGCTGTTTTGCTTGAGAAAGTTGATAAACGACTGTTGTCATGAAAGGTGGAGAAGAGAGAAACTGGGCAGCAGCGGCAGGTTATGGGGGAAGGAGGGCCTTATTTTTCAAGAGAGGATGTCTCCCTTATTTTACACTACTGTGGCCTAGGACCTCCTGGAGAAGAGGATGGGCTTCACCTCCACTGGTGGTGCCAGTGGTGGGGTGGGGATGGGGGTTGCCCAGCCCTCCCAGCCCAGGGCTTTGATGGGTGGTGGTGTGCCTGTGCCCTAACACGGGAACAGCAGAAGGACCTTGGGAATAGTGAATCAAAGCTGAGATCATATCTGGTTGTTCTTGTCAGATATGAAGTCCTTCTTCCCCTCTGCTGGTCTCTGGCAAAGTCCAGATAGGTTTTAGACTCCTCTGTTTTGGGTGCTGAGACTGGTCCCACCCCCTTGCACTGCAGGGTGTCCAGGTGAGAGGAATGGGAGTGATCACACAGCTAGAAAAAAATAACCCACTGGGAGCACTGGGAGGGTCTCTTAAAGTGTTAGTCAAGGAAAGACTGAGAGGTCATATACTGGCAAATATGTAAAAGCTAACAGTAAAGAGGAAGGGAATAAACACTCATTACTACAGGAGAAAGAACAATAAACTTAAAGGATACAACAGAAGAACCAAGCTAAGTATCAAGAAAAGTTGTCCAATAAAAAGGGTAGTTAATCACTAGAATCACGAGTTTATCCTTGGAGAGCAGGTGAGTGAGCATCAGCTGAAACACGAGGCTGTTCCTGCCTGGGTTCCCGGGGCCGCCCTGTGGAGGACGAGCTCGGCCAGGTCCCTCCTAGCCCCATTTGCGGTGCTTCCTCATCCCTGATTTATCCGTTGTCTCTTGTGCTCCCGAAGTGGCTGGCAGGGAAAAGCTCCTTGCCTGCCCCACCAGCTACTGCCGTGGGCGAGGGCTGCCCGCGGCGTCTCGCCCTGCGCCGCCGCCAGCACGCTCCCGGGCGCGGCGAGCTCCGGTGCTAACAGAGCCAGCTTGTTCGTGCTTTTGGCTGGCAGCGTGAAATAACCGCTGCCATCTCCTCTTCCACAAACACAACTGACTCTTGTCCTGCGGGTTGCCTGAGGATCCTGGTGCAGGCTGGTGAGACTGTGCTTTAAGGTTCACGCCTCTGTTAATGAACCGATATTTAATTATCCTTCGTGCGGTAGAGGGTGATACTTGTATCCAATCCTCTGTTCCAGACGAGCCTACCAGCTCCTTCCAGTGCTGCTCACTGGTGTCCTCTGAGCAGCCCAGCATCGCTCGATGGGGTCAAGTCCGTTCCCGCAAGGAAAAGGACATCCAAAACAAACAAAAGCCAAGAGTCTCCCCGAAGGAGCTTGAACTCTGCCTTTGCTAACAGAGCCCTTCTGTCAGCCCCTCGCAGCGTGCCTGAGCAAGGGCCGTGGCGTGTGCGACTGGCCCACGTCTCGGAGCTGGTACTGGATTTTGCCGAGCCGCTGAGGGCGGCGTGCCCTCCTCCCACAGCCCTGCCGCGCCGGCCGAGCGCTCGCCGGCGGGTAAAGCCCTCGCCCTGGAGATGCTCAGGCAGCGCAATGGGGCTAAATTGCAAAACCCTAACTGCACAGGGTGCGTTTCAGGTGGGAAAGTTGAGAAATGTCAGGATTTAACGCAGCTACTAATGAGAGGATCAGACGCTATTTTTTTCCCCACCAGGTCTCTGTTTAATTTGTACAACTAAAACCAGGTTGTTACAGTGAGAAGCATTAGACTGCTTCAGTTACGGGTTGCTACGGTCTATAAGAAAGTATTCTCTTGGCTTTCAAAGGCACTTAGTTGTAAAACTTCAGGAGAGAGCAGGTTTTAAAGTATAGTGTAGAGATTGACAGAGGACTCGTGACACTCACTTCTTTTTGCTTCAGGAAAACTAGCGCTATAATAAAAAATTGACACCTTTTTAATGCAATGGCTCGCTTTTGAAAACTTCAAAACGCTGGCTTTGGTCCAACCTTTTTGCTAGCATAGGCTGTGGCTTGTAGTTTCAATCTTAACTAAAAATCTAAAAAGCCCTGAGGTGTGATATTGTAGAGTCAGCACTGCTTGATTTTCTTGGCTTTGTAAGTGCCTCGACTGCATCAGAACGCTAAATTATTGCTGATTGGGACTGTATATGCAGATCACTTTACTCCTCTTGACAACCACCAAACACAGATTAAATAGCTGGTGATTTCAGTGTTGTATCTATTCAGAACTTCAGTACTCAAGATGAAAAAAGAGGTTTAGTCATTAAAGACAGACAATACCTAAAAGGTGCAGAAGTGCTTTAGAGATCAGAATCACAGAAAACACCTGCTCCAAAAATGCAAACTCAAAGGAAATAGAGATATTCCTAGCAGCTTTCCACAACACTCATGGCTCTGTCCCTACGGCTGTTGTGAATCGTTTATTTTACTAACTTCTTTACCACGTCATCGCACTCCCTGCAAACAAAGAGTTTACTTATGTTAATTAATAATACAAAGTGATAAAGTTAAATATCAGCAGAGCTGTCCTCATCCTACTGATGGCTAAAGAACGCTGCAGCCTGTAGACTAGCACGCCATAAATAAAAGCAGTCTTTCAGCGCTGTTCATAGCTATAGCCTTAGCTTCGATGTAAGCATGCTCATAATGTAAGGCGGTGTACAAATCTCCCCTTTCCATTCCATTGCTGCACCAGGGAAATCTGTGAAACATTTCATTGAGAAAGCAAGTGTCCATATGCTTACATGTAACATTTATTGCTTTAGAAAAAACCTGGTCTGTGTTGTGTGATGTTGCTCGTTTGAGAAAATTCTCCTATTACTTAATGAAAAATTGAAGAACACTGTTCAAAGAGGGCAGCTCGAGAGACATGTGTATTTAATGTTTTTCTGATGGTTATGTTTGCTCTGAATCAATGGCTGACTTACAAGGAGCAATCTGGCATAGGTATGATAACAGCTTAGCTAATTTGATGGAGAGTGCTTATGAAGCTTTAAAAAAATTAGAATAATGGCATAACTGAGGCCTTCGTGCTGTCTGGGTGATTTGTTGCTAGACAGCACCATCTCTCCGTATCACAGGTGGCTTTTGCTGCCCACAGGTGTCACTTGGTAAATGAGGCAGAGGAGAGGGGTAGCTGTCCCACGGACCCGGCCTCAGGGGCTGCTGCATCCCCACGTAGGATGTCACATTCGTTTGGGTGATTTAGTGAATGGTCAGTTCCTGGAAACCTCAGTTGTGCACCACCAAGGATAATGTTTAGCCACTTATTCATCCTCATATAGTTGTGAGATTTTCTCTTTCTCATATGGCAATGTGTTAATTAGGGTGTGTAACACATGGCCTTTATAAGCTGTACCAATAATTTCTCTAAACACACAATTTCTTCTTGCCTTCTTTATCATGTGCTGAAATTAATCATTAATTTTTGCTTGCAGCTGCCTCAACAAGTTAACAGCACCATGCATATTACAGACAGCAAATTTCTTTTCAATAGCCAGGCTCTGAATACCAATTTTTCATCAGTACAATTGATAAAATTCTACTGTACTTGTCCGCAGAGAAATATATCAAATAATTATGTAGCAGTGAGTGTACTGTTTAATTAATTTGTATTCTAGTGTGAAAGGCTTAAAATGAGAGATGCATGAAATATCTATATTTACACCAAACGAAAGGTAAAAATACAGCGATGAAGTATAGTGCCCAAATCAGTGAGGAAGCTGAGCTGAGCTGTGGTCATTGCAATGGCCTTTTATGTAACAGAAAACCTTTTTTCTACTAATTTCTGGAACTTTTTTCCTGCTATGGCTCATAAAATACAACTTCATATTGTCAGGCTTGGCTACAGCTTGTCTTGACGTGGATTTCCTTACTCTAAGGAAATCATACAGTTTAATCTCATCTAGATGATAGCTTTTATTCGAAGATTTCTCAGTAACAGAATCTAAAGCCAGCTCAGTTCACAATTATTACATTGTTCATTTTACGACAGAGGTCCAACCAGATGTGCTCTACTGCTGCGCAGGGCAGCCCCCCCAAAACCACCAGCTTTCCAATCTTTTTCCAACTGCCAACAAACTGTCTTTGCTTTTTGCTTTGATTTTCTTTGATTATTTGTGTTATCCAAATGAATGTTTGAATTCTGTTCTCAGATTTTTTGCATTAAAATATCGGTGGAAATCCTTTTGCATATATGTGGCTGATTTCCCAGCACAAGCCTCCTGGCATTCACAGTTCTCTTCTTGCCTTTCCCCAAAGGAGGCGTTTCTTTTCCACCAACAGCCATAAACGCCAGTAGGACCAGGAGTTCCAACTCTTTCCATTTATTACAACAAACCTTTTTAACATCAATGTGATAGCTTTGCTGGATCTGTTCCATTATCCCAAAGGATAATGGGGAATGTGAAATTCAGGGGAACTAACATTAGTAGACAATTTTGCAAAGTTTTCTCTGTAACATGAGTTCTCTGATACTGTTCCAATTTTTCAATATATTCCAAAAGGAGAATATATGATCTACCAAAACATGAGCAATAAGTGAATCACTTCTGGTACAAATTGGGAAAACTTAGATCCACACAGCTCGACAAACATTTGCATGTGGCTACATCCTACTGATTTTGATCTTAAATAATGGTCTCGGAAAATAGCCTACGGAGTGAACTGGTAGAGTAGACCGGGGTCTTGAGTTTCAGAGTGATCTGAGGAGAAAGTATCTCTGAATGGCCACAGAATTCTTTGTGTGAAAATTAAAAAAAAAGAGAGAAGTGAGTCCTGCTTTCATTTAGCTAATAAAGCTTTTAAAGTCCATTCTGGAGTTGGCTTCTTTTCCTAAAAATTTTTTTGTATGTTGGGTGCCTTTTTTGGGCTGGTCTTGAATTACCTTCAGGCTAAAATCTATATGAAAGCTTTTCTTCTTTCAAAACTTAAAACTGTGGTGCAGTCTCTCAAATGTATTGGTGGGAATAAGGAAAATAAAGTGTTTTGAAATAGTTTGATAAGTTCATAGACAAGAAATGATAGGGTAAGAGTAATCTTGGAGTTTAACACTTGTTGCCCTGATAAATCCATATGTGTCTGAGCTGTTGATGAATTCCTCATGTATTTGTTGAAAATGAGGGTTTGTGCCATACTTATATTGTACTAATCTCCTGCTTCAGGAGATTGTTACTCATAGGAGGCAAGATAAACCTTCCTCCACTTGACTTTTTTTTGAGAGGACAATGGAAGAGGGAGAAGCTTTCCTTTCTCTGAGATTCTGCAGAAGGGCCAGAAGAGACATAAGATATGCTGATGCTCCTCTTGATGCTTGAGTCTCCAGGTGGCATGTTGATGTTTTGCTGGGGGTTGAATTGCTTATTAAATTGCACATCAGAAACACGGTGCCCCTTTCTCGCTCTGAGCTTTGCACGGTCACTGCGTTCAGCTGCGGGGAAGCTGTGCATCCGACAACCCTTGAAAGTTTAATAAACGCTCGGTCTGCTTTGTGTTAGCATTCCCTGTGCGCATGTATTATAATTGTTGAGCTTTAAAAGTTCTTGGCACTCTCCAGAGAGCAAAGTCTCTGTTGGTAGTTCTTCAGTGAAGCATAAAAATGTCTGTTTAAAGATCTATTATAAACCAGACTGCGTGTTTGTCCATTTTCACTTTACTGGCCAACAGTGTGTAATAATACTTCAAGATGAAAGATGTTAACTTTACTGATACAAACAAGTTGGAGCAATAAATGCATTAGTCAAGCACCTTGCTGAGATGCATAAGGTATTTTTTTAATGCAAAATCTAAAGCAAAAACTACAGGGAGAGAGGGGTTCTCCACTTAATTTGGAGTTATCAAGAGCAAAATACTTCAATGGAGACTAAAACTCTTCAGCAGAAGTGCTTTGCTCCATACTGTAGGGAAATATAAATGATAAAAATGAGGAGTTTGCATTGAAGCAGAGGAAATGCAGTGGAATTCTGTTGAATAAAGAGATAGAAATGACACAGGGTAGAAAAGTCACAGCTTTGAAGCTAATTTCTAGTACACTCACAGACTGTGGATGTCATTAAATATACACTAGTAACATAAAAAAGAAAATATGGGCGTGCAAAAACAATGAGGTGCAAAAAGTAACACGGAGCAATAGAGAGGTAGATAACAGGGAAGGGCTGGAATGGTTAGTGAATGCAGTTAAAGACTGAAGAAATTACAAGAAAAGTAATAATACAGAATAAATTACTACTTCACTAGACGATGAGCAAGAGGAAGTGTTTCTGATACGAGAAAAGTAAAGCATCAGTGAAGGAGACCATGGGTTTTCTAAGGCAAAGACAATAATTTCTAGACAATAGATTCAGCCTCTGCAAGAAAAAAAAAAAAAAATCCCTGCTTCAATGTTCATAAAGGATATGGAACAGATGCCAAGAGCAGATGTACAATTTCCAAAAGAAGAAAGAGAAACATTGCAGAAAATCATTGCTGTAACAGCTGATCAAGAAATAAAACAATATCTCAGCCATGGGGAAAAAAGCCAAAATCAAACAAAGATCCATCTCACTGTTCAGAAGAAATCGAAAGAGGAAATGTGAGCCTGGGTCACAAACGTTAGAACAGGGAAGCAGGGAGAGACTAAAGGGCTATTAAATAGGGATATTAAACTCAATGCCCCAGAGCCTCATCTTTCAAATCAGAAAGAATGCAACAGCATGGAGCTTGATTTTGTGCTTTTCTTATAAAAGGCTTGAGGTGTTATGATAATACAAGTATCAGTTTTAAAAAAAAAAGAGAAAATTAAGAATTTGGTTTTGTTTTATTTCCTCTGAAATGTCCATTTTGTGGCTTATAACTTTCTGGATAGTGTCTTCCCTGTACTGCACTAGATGTGGATCAAATACATCATAAAATAATTGGTTTTTCCATTTCAGCACATTCCAGCCATTCAGCATTATGTTTTCAAGATGAAGAAGGACATTTTTCCCTTGTGTGCTCATGCTTCATAGGATTTATAACAATAAATATGAGCTGGTAGCTGAGGGGAATTCTGATTTGTAAAGTGACCATCACAAAAGTAAAACATCATGAACTAAAATTAACTTGAGGTTTGGGCTTGTTTCCAGTGGCAGGATCCTGTTACTGGCGATGAAAAGAAGGAAGCAGAGTAAATCAGAACAAAGTTATCCACGCAGCTAGAAAGCCAGAGCTGTACAAAACCTTATAGATTAGCTGGGGACAGTTCTAACATTTTGATTTGGAGCACCACTGAGTTAAAAAGAGTACCGATGCAAAATTTCTGGGGAAAATGGTTTCGTTTCATTTTCAAAATGCTCAAACTAACGAGAGACTGCGCTTCAGTAGTACTTCGCTTAACTCGGGTGGTTCATTTTGAATTTCTTTGGAAAGCAGCCAAAATACTTCAAGGAGTTAAAGTAAATTCATAAACTTATCAAGAGAAAAATAAGTTGCATTGTGATATTTACAGCAAAAAAAAATGGCAACAAGTAAAATGCCTTCTGAAATAATTTAATACATTAAATTTATCTTCCAAAAATATGTCAAAGGTGAGAATAGAGCATGGAGAAAATATCATGGCCTTGCTGCCAGGTGACAACTCTGAAGGCAACAGGTTACGTAGGTGTGAAAACAGCATTCGGCTGGTGGAGGATTTTGAATATGTGTTTATCACTGTTCTTTCCCCAATAATGACTTTGCAGTCAGAAAAACATTGGGGCCATACTCTGCAGCTATGCACCCTTCCAATCTGCTATGACCGAAATTACTGTCTGTTTTATTTATATAGATACACGGCACAGGTTAAATTTTCTATACTAATAAGATACTTGGGAAGAAAGGAGCCTTGGGAGGATTCAGAAAGACTGGGACACTTGCACTGGGTACTGACATTTTGGATCGTGTTCCCAAGAAGCGGGCATGTCCAAGACACAAAGAGTGGAGATGTTTTTCCAAACCTTGGCCAGTTTCAAGGACTGAGAAGTAGAAATCATTTATTGCAAATAAGTATCCACCCAGAGAAAGGATAACATCATGGCCACTTTTGTAAACAAGTTTCGAAAGAGAGTTGAGAGGGAATAAAAATAAGATTGAAGAGGGAGGAAGAGTATCATCAAAGTAAGTATTATGTGGGAGGAAGTCGTGTTTGTCTTTTTGCTCAAAGTGGAATAACTCTCTATCATTTCCTGCACTTTATTAATAACTAGTCTTCTGTTTAAAAATATTTTAATCTCTTTCGTAGCTGGAATGACTCATCAGCTCCTTTTTCATTGTTAAAGATTATGTATTCCAGTCTCTCAGCCACCAGAACAGTGTCCCCAGGGAGTAGCATGGTGCTAAACCAAGAGTATGTCCTATTTTGTTCCCCCAGATCCACCAGTCTAATTATTCTCATTCATTTTAACAGACAGCTAAACATTTATGCTTATGAAAAAAAAAAGAGTCAGAAAGCAATGCCATACCCGGAGCTGATAAAAGAGACGTGAATCTGTCAGAAGCAAGAGGATTCCTGCTGCATCACATAGAGATGTGGTGCTATTTCATAGCCCAGGAATCACAGTTTTGCCTGTTGCTGCTCTCAGCATTCATGAATAAATAATCCTGGGGAGAGGATGATGTGGGACCAACGCAAGAAGATGGCACCATGGTCAGAACAGGTAGCGCTGGGAGCATGCTTGGGATAGATGGAGCCCAGCATGTTTGGTCAGAGAAGAGCCATGTTCACAATGCATTTTTTCACCCTTGGTAATTGGTACACCACTGTTTTTATCTCCTTCGAGGGGCAGAAAGCTAAGGGACAGGCTTCACTGCTGCATCCCCCCCCTGCCAGGGGAAGGAGAGCACTCAATCCTCCTGCCCCGAGCCAAAAGCCTATAGTCGGGAGGGGAAGCTGGTTACAAATGGCTCTTCCCAATGATGGAAAATGTTGCCTTCCCACAACCTTTAATTCCTTTATTTCTATTCTCTTCATTATCCCATGTTCCCACTGCAGAAAGTGATGCAGAGTTGTTTTGTCACATGCTGTTACCACAGACGATGGTATAAGACCGCCAGATTTTCTCCTACTGTGAGGTCTTTCAGTCAAGCCCAATGGAAACCAGAAATGTCATCGAGTCAAAAAGGTGGTGTAAGGACACTCTTCTAACTGCTGGGTTTCAGGCAGAGAGGACAGTTAAGTGTAAAAGGGTCAGTGTCTCATGCTACATCAGACAGTCATATTTTAATTTAAAAGCAATCCTTTTTGTATCATATTGACATTATTTTCCCACTTGCGGCCTATGCCAGTACCAGTGCTGTAAGTAGAGCAAATTGAGCTCACCAGTTTTATTATTTGAAGTCTATGAGAAAGGAAAATGTGGTGGAGGCTCCATTTTTTGAGGTCTGTGTTTCAATGCATCAGGACAATAACGCCCGGAGAGATAGGCTATACTTCAAGTGTGTTTTATGAGCTGAAGACAGAATTATTGACTTGGTTTCTTTAGACTGTGTTGTGCAGGATATCAAAGAAGGTGTTCATAATTGTCTTCTAGGAACATGACCAACGCCAATGTCACAAATTCAACATTAATAACCATTGTTTACCACCCAAGAAGGCATAAAGATGGTAAAAAAGTGACATACAGACAAAAGGGAAATAATAGGAGAAAAAAATGACTGCTTTCCAAGTGCAAAATTTATTTCAGAGTAATGATGAGGAATACTATGCATAGTTTAATCCATGTCAGATCTCCTAGTGAGCATATAAACATATTCATGCTATTAATGTTTCCACTCAGAAGCAAACTGCCATTGCACTACATAGAAACTTTTCGATATAGAGGTGGAAATGACAACTCATTCTTTATGTTGATGAGAACTGAGATCCTACTGCAGTAAGGACACAGTCCCACTATGAGCAATGTGAGCCAACCTCACGCACAACTCTGCAAGAAGCTGTTTGAAGAAGCTAATAGCTTGCTTTCCTCAAATTAGTTATTTGGCTGTGCATAGCTCCCAGGAAGAAGAAAGTGAAGCTACCTGTCTTCTCCTCACCCACAAACAAAGCAGTGGGTAAGCTGCTTCAGGGTATCAAACAATGTTTTTTTTATTTCAAATTTGAACATTCCTTTTATTCAAATCTAAATACAATGGACTTTATCTTTGATGGGCTCATGGGGCCCTCAAATGTCAGATCTGTAACCCTGTGGAACAGATCGTCATCACTCTCCATTGTTTTCCACCAGATGAAGATCTTCCATAGAAGCTACATAAATAGCCCATTCATAAAAGTATAAAAACATATTGTACCAAAACAATAGCCCTGCAAGGCCAGCAACATCCCTGGTGAAGTTAGCTGAGTTAAACATGCAAAGAATTTGCCTCTCTCCTCAGGCTCCAGTGCAGAATCCCAATAACCATCATCTCTGTCTCATCTCCATTTCCATCACGATTTCATAAAGATTGGGAAATAAAGATGAAAAGCAAGGCTTTAGCTACCTGGAGAGCTCCTGTGTTTGTGATGCAAAATGTATTATGATAACGCACAGTAAAATGGAGTCTATTAATTAGTCCTCTTTAAGGGGATTTAGAATCATANTTTGGACAAGTTATTGATTTCACTATTCATGTTCCCATTTCCTACTTTTTTCCTTAACCAGGGTTGGCTGCTTTCCCTCTATACTGTGCATGTACAGAAGGGAAGCAAATGGAGCAGTGATATGCACAGGTGCTGAGACCTTGACACAGGATCTGCTGTGGGCAGTTCCTTGGTCTTTGTCTATAGCAGCACTATAGCACAGGTGTAGTGCTGAGGACTAATGAATTTAAGCCAAGAGTGAGTTTCCTCATAGTACCGTATGCATGGGAACTAACATTCACGTACGCTTAGCCTTCCCTCTTCTGTATATACCACTTGTATTTTGCTCTGCTTAAACATTGAGGAGACATTGAATTGTTCATCACAAGATGTATTTTCAGCCAGCGTTTGGTCACAATAGGAGTTTCCTTTGGTCCTTACCTGAAAAGAATTATGTGTGGAAAAGGTAATGAGGATGTGGATCTAGTTCACTCTTACATTTATATATCTCCAGGTCCTTTGCCTCTTTCGTTGACATATAATGTAGCATTTATTATGGCACAATGTATTTGTGCCACGTCACTGAGTGCATCGTGGCAGCCTGCAGTAGTGACTTATTGGTAGGTCACTTCTTAAGGTCAACATCAATCTTGCCTTTACACAAAGCAGAAATTCTCCTTTTACCTGATTAGGCATCACTGCAAATGAGCAGTGGGAGGCCAAGGATTCTCTAGTTAAAAGGCTGATTAGCCTGTCTTAAAATAAACTTAAGTTGAACCAAGGGTGAATGATCCAGAAAATAACAAAGTGCATCTAATTAGAGTGGAAATGGAACAAACTGTGCTCTGCCTTTTTGGCTTCATTTTATATGTTAATGTAAAGTGATAAGCACTATGCCTGATATTGTTAAAGAGCTTGAGTGGATGAACCTCTTGTCTTCGGTCAGACGCTGTTATTGTTTACACCAACATAAACAAGAAGAGTCTTCCTTGGTATGGATCCAAAGAGCAGAAGCCTGTCTTACATCACATCAGCTCCAGTATGAACCTTGAAAAGTCTGGGCTTTTTTTCAGTCCTTCACATTACAACCAGAACATTTTGACCTCTTCACTTAACCTTAAAGTAAATTTGCCTTTGGCTTTTCTGGGCTGGAGGGTCAATTTACAAAACATTCAGAGCTACTCAGTTCCCACCACTGTAAAGTTCAGAGAATGTCAACTCACAGCGGTACTATAGATCCCAGCCTCGTACGTCTGCCCATCATCATACGTGTTCGCTGTACATCGGCCGTGTTAAGTACATTACTTCTATGGTTTTACTTGTGGCAGCTTCTTATACTCAAAGTACACTGAGGCTGGAAGAGAACGCACAGGAAGTTTTGCAGAAGTCTCTGGGTGGGACCTGGAGTTGAAAAACATCACCAGATGAAAAAAGGAGGCATTGAAATGTGCTGCCGCAATAGGAATGTAATGAAAACTGTAATATCAGCACAGGGTGCTGGAGAAATTATCCAATTATTTCAACATCGTGTTGTAGATTTCTCTGGTGCCCCGTAACCCTGTATTCTGGGTGGAATAGCTTAAAAGATATAAAGGTGCTGCACCAGCGATTCTTGTGATTCAATAAACATCAGTCTCTCCTGCATCAATATCCCTTAACTATGCAGCTAGGGACAAGACATTAATTTCCACGTCTAAACTGAAACAGGGTAGAAAGTTCTTTCCTGTTTTTAATCCTAAAATAATTTCCTGTAGATGCTGTATATTGTACCTACTGCCCTCAAGGGCTTGGTGTTTCAGTAAGAACGTACTTGACCGTACCTCTGAGGCTCACCAGGGGCTGGGCTGTCCCCTCGCCCAGCACACAGCTGTATGACAGCCTAGACAGGGCAAGAACTAGGATCTGACTCCTGATTTGAATGACTTGTTGGTCCAAAGAGGAATTACTCTGAGCATTGATGAATTCTTCAGCCTGACTCCTGAGGAATTACCCTTGCCTTGATGTATCTTATGAAGCTGAGGGGTACTTTGAGGGACTAAGCCAAGACTTTCTCCCTCCTAATCTGCCCACTAGGGGTGACAAGTAGCAACGCCAAGTGTGGGGTCTAGTGAAGGGCTGGGCAGCCCTTGGAAAGGTGCTGGTTGTGTTTTTAAATGCAGCAAGATTTTCAAGCTGAAGGTGTTGGGGATGGGTCAATTATTAGTTCATAATTTTATTTTTTTCCTGGGGTGATTTGACCTTCTGACTATGGATCTTTGCGGGCTGTGCAGCTGTACATGGCTGGGATGTCAACATTGGCATGCACGGCTGCCAACATTGCTCAGAGGTCAAGCTCCCGAAATTATGAGAGAGTCTGAGAGGAGAAGGAAAAAACCTAAAGTGTGGAAAAAGGAAGGGGAAAAAAATAGTTTGAAGCTTAAATATTTGTGGCAGATCCTAAATTATGGTGAGAGGTGCTAGTCTCTCCATAGTTGAGATCAAAGCCAGAGTTTGACCATGAACCAGGCGTCATTCCCAACTCCACCCTCAGCTTTAGCAAGGCCAGACCGATTCTCCTAACACTTGACAAAGGAGACCTATCCCAGGGTAGAGTTTTTCCAGCATGCTGGGAAAAAAATCTGGCAATGCCTCTGGACAGCTTCAGTGATCAAAACACTCAGAGGCCTCTCATAAATTTGTAAGATTTTCCTATGATTCTTTGTTTGGTTTTCTTTTTTTAGATTTTGTCTTGCCTTTAAAATGACAAACCCCAAATGCCTTTGCTTTATTCCTCTCTTTTTAAAAAAAAACAGTTCTCAACTGGGGTGGCAAAGAGACGCAGAAGGATGGAAGAGACTATGTGGAGTCAAGCTGCTTGGCCATGCCGGGTATCCGATGGCCATGTACCAACCTTCAGCTCACGTTTGGCTATGTCATTCCTGGCACAGGTGAAAAGTTTTTGGAGGCTGAGAGATGTCAGCCCATCCCCTTCCTGCTCCCTCCATCCCAGTTTATGTTACACCAGCTCCAGCTAAAGCAGGAAAGCCCCTCTCCTGCAGGATTAGGAGAGCCTCCCAGGACGCCACTTGGCAATCCAGCTCCAAAAAGCATGTAAAGCCTTTGAACAATTCGTGAGCGAGTGATATTTTTGTCTATATGGCAATGTTCAGACCTTGAAATACAGACTGTATTTCTGCATTAACTCAAAGTGAGCGATATCATACCCTTGAATTAAATCACTGGGGACGATGATGGTAAATCTGGCTTTATATTGATAATGTCATCTTATTGTCCCTGCTCTGTATCTCCTTCACCATGACAGCGTGGCAGTGGAACTCCGGCTACCAATGTCCCAGCATCCATTTCATTTAATGCAACCATCTCTGGTCTTATAGAATAAATGGCTCAATCCTAAACAGATTAACTCTCTCTGAGAAGCTATACAAAGGCAATTTATTTTCCTCTGGATACGCACGCAAATACACAGCCACACAAAGAGGAGCCTTGCATGCACATCAAGGAGAATATACATCCAAAGACCTGCAGGGAGGAACAGCAGGAGTAACAGTGGGAAACTGATCCCAGCCCATGGGGATTTCATTAGGCTAAATAATATTTATCTACGTTCATTTATCTAGAGCCAATTCCAGGATCATGTGAAATAAGATACAGGTAACTCGCTCAATGGGATTTGTTTGTCTCTGAAACACTATTAAACTTCTGGAAAGTTCACAGAATTAGACTCTTACTAATGTTTCTTTTTCATATGTACAAATCTACAACATCAAAGAGCAAACAGCAAGTTCTTGAAGACAGACTAGAGGCCTGTCCCTAGAATATAGAAAGATATCACATCAATTTCTGTGTTTCAACTCCATTTAATAACAACCTACTTTTCTAAGCCAATGGCAATGGAGTTCTTCTAAACCACTAGCAAGTTTATTCTCTCCTAATAAAAATTGAGGTGTCCTGATCAAGGGCTTGATACAGAACTGAATGAAACCTATGATAATCTTTCTACTGACCTCAATAAATTTGGATAGAGACCCTGAAATAAAAGTTAACATGCATCAGGAGAAATAGTGGGCTGGAAGTGAAGGAACACAGATAAGTCTATTGCCTAAAATTGCTGCTGGAATAGTATTTGTCTGACGTTTCAGTGTGGTTACATGTTAAAATATATTCTCTGCGTAGTTAGAGCAAGCATTTTCCTTAAATGAAAAAAAATTGAGCCAGTCAGACTTCTGTGTTTGAATGCTGATGGCATTTTTCATTTTTATGCCTTTCTCAAGAGCTTGTCCAGAAAAACATGAGATTTTGCTGAAGTGATAAGAGAATTTATACATTCAGAACAGATCTTTACAATTATGACTTCAACGTGTAATGCTGAGGCAATAAAATTTGTGACTCTCTTCTTCAGTGCTTTAATGAGGCATTGCCAGGCTCGCTGTATATTTGCAAATGTCTTAACAGATAATGATTTTAAAAAGTACTAGAGTACAGCTGCCAGCACAAATGTCCATAACACCAATTATCTTTGCAGGATTTAGTCATTATGTTGAATTAAAGGCAAAACTGAATCATCAGCCAGTTTTCTCCTCCAGTTTGTGAGGGAAGTCAAGGGAACATGTTTCTTCTGGACACATCTCCTGTTAGCTTTCCTCCACTTATGTCTCCATGGCTGGCATAATCCCAGCAATTAAACCGAGCCCCCTGATGAGACTTATTATTTTTAATCCATCTTGTTAAAGGGCATAAGTGTTTTCACTAATCCATCTTTGGCATGCTTGCTTTTCCAAGCAGAGCGCTTCTTCTGAAGAGAGCAAGGATGCTTTGATAGTGCCTGGGACATGGCTCCCCGAAGGTTGCGTGGCTGGCTGACACATCGCTTGTCCAAGTGATCCGTAAATTCCCTAATCAGTTTAGGGTTGTGTGGGACCAGGTGGAGATGCTGAGGGTGAGTGGACTGACAAAATCAATCATGGAAATGTTTACCTGCACTCCATTTTCCTGCATATCCTTGAAGACTCTCCATACCCAAATATCTGTGGGGCCATGAAGTGCAAGAAAAATGGGTGGGATCACCTGTGTTGCCTATCTGCAAGCTCTCCAAACTCTTCCATGTTGTTCGGCCATCACAGAGTGAGTGTGTCTGTTTGAGGGGAAATGGCAAACCATTGAAACCTTCTATTTCACTGCCAAGAGATGTGCCAAAACCAGTAGCTAACTTGTTTAAGGTTAGGCTTGCTAAGTATACGGGGTTTTGAAGGGTTCCAGAAAGGTGCAATGACTGATGCTAATTTTATTTCCCCTAAATTCTGAATCAAATAACAGAAAGTAGCAACTTCTTTGTTTCCCTTGAGAAGAAGGGCAATTGTGGCCCATTGACCTCTTCAGCTTTCCCTGTTTGCTGTCTAGAGCAAAGGGAAAACCATTTGGGTGGAATTTTTCCCACAGAAACTCGACTGGCCGAGGGAGTGTTGGCTCCTGTGAAGAGGCAGGAGGAGGAAGGTACCAAACAAGCACACAAAGGCTTCCCCACCATGCATCTCCATCCCTAATGGCCTCTAATGGCAGAGGATTGAATCAAGTAGCTGAAAGCTGCTTCTGGTTTTCAAATTATGCGATCCCAGGCATAGCCTGCGGGCTTCTGGGAGGTCTCTATCTCAGCAGCTATGTGTTTGTAAGATAGCAAGGGCTGGTCTGCTAACCATTGACTCAGTTGCCCCACCAGGAAGGTCAGATGCTTATTCATAGGTCATGGTGAAATCATTAGTTATGAATTTCCACCACGCTGGACTGCCGTTAACCCAGCTCCCATGACCTCACTATTTATCTGAGCAATTCCCCTTGGCTCATACCGAGTTGAAGCCACGCAGCAACATGAGGGCACTGGTCTGCTGCTGCTCTGCCCTCTCCGAAGGCATCCCCTGAGCGGTCACAGTTTGCTGACTGGGTCTCAAGGAGCTTCTTGGCTGCTCCCACACCTAACCAGCCAGCTAAGGCAGAAAACTGTTTATTAATTTAGCTTCTAGGTCAGATATGAAAGGAAAGGGTGTGATGAGCTCACTGGCTTAATATCCTTAGCTGCATGGGCTGGTTTAAGGTATGTGTTTTGGTAAGGTCCAGAGATCAATTTTTCCTGTCTAATAAAGCAGATAAATGAAATGGAAACATTTTGCTCAAAATCTTTTATGCAAATATCCTTTTTTTTCTCTCTGAAATAGATGAGCTTTTTATTTTAGCCTCATTGACTTGGATGAATTTGATACAAAGACTTTGTCAGTGGTACCTCCCTGTTGAGTGTGTAAGTGCAACATCCTTAGGCTGCTTAATTCCTTTTCTGTCAAGGGATAGCAGCTACATGTGAGGCTCTAAACAGTGGGACTTTGCTGATTTACTTTAGCTGGGAGATTCTGAAGGGAAAAAAATTATACTGTGGGTTACATTCAGTAGTTTCTCTCCAGTCTCATACCTTACACTTTCTTCTTTATCTTAATACTTCATCAACACATTCATTTTAGTACGTGGTGCCACTGCAGGATGAAGGTTGTCTTGAAATAGGTGCTGTAAAAAAACATGGAAGGCAGTGGAATTTCCAATCCAACCATAAAACACAAGATGAAATGGGGACAAAATAGACTCGCAACTGCCTGCCCAAGCCTGAGACCCAACAACGCTTCTGGAGGAGAAGGTCCCTCTGACATGCACATTTTGGAGCAGCAGCCCACAAACAGGTAGAACGTGAGCATTAATTTGTGGATCACAACATCCACTGAGGTTAAAGTGAAGACTCAGCTCCTTTATGCACTCACGTTGCTAAGAGCAAGTGTTGCTTTCATTTGCAAACCCACAAATCCCATGTGAAGTATTATTTCCCTGTTATTCAGTGTCTATACAAAAGCTCTCAGAAATATTGCTCTAAGGATTCTGTAATTCATTGTAACTCCCAGCCCTAATAACTACAAGGTGATTCTTCACAGATTTCTAAAATTGGCAAGCTAATATTTCTTGAATCAGTCAGAAAAGAAATACTGCTCTATCCTTTGCTTATCCTTTATTCATCAACAATTGCAATTACACAAACATATTTCCCCAGCCCAGGATTTTAGGATTCCCTGTCAGAGACATTTTCCCATCCTTCAGAAGTAAATTTGAATCCTGTTACACCAGGGAAATGTCAACTGATTCACCTTCCACCCCTGATGCCCATAACTTCCATTTCTACCTATCAAATATATATCACAGCAAAGATATTCTTACAAGCCTAAAACTGAAAGACATCCATACTGAGGAGAAAAAACACAGCGGTTTCCACTCTCCCCAAGGAACAGAGCATCAGCTCCAGAAACAACCAACCTTATGCTTATCAGGGGTGCCATCTGGGTACCATTTACTGCTGTTATTTAATCAACTCAGAGGCTTACCTGCACTGGGAAACAGCCACGGGTAAGTGCGAGTGGAGACCGTATGTATAGAAGTCATGAACGTGTCACGGAAGAAAAATGGTATTCTTAAGCCAAAAAGAGTAAGCCCTTTCCACACAAAGGTTATGGATGCTTTTAATTCCAAAGCCCCATGTGCCAGGGCTGCAATAATTGATGCTGTAGCTTGACAAGCCAGATCAATAATTAATGGTGAGTTTGCTAGTTTTGAACCAAACAACCGCAGCAGAAGTTAAACCCATTTGTATCCTGTCATAGGACCTGTGCGCTTTTAAAAAGATGAGCAGAAATTGGCAGGATGTTTTACAAGACGTCTGGTAGAGAGCTGGATATTTTGAAGCCTTTAATAACAGCTTAATTTCGTTTGAAGCATGCCACATAATCAGGTTATTACAAGCATAGGGTGGCTTATTTGATGAGCGGTATGTGATGGATCTCTGTGTATGTTAAACACCTTCCTTCTGGAAGTCTCAAAAACATGACTGATTTTTTTTATCCCTGTGCTGTTGGGGAGTTCAGTTGCAACACCACGCACTTTGTCAGAATTAAAACAAAAATCCAGGCAGGCAGTACTGAGTGAAATTGTAACGCAGACAGTGTATAATGTGTCATTCCTGTTCGGTGGGAATTAAGGGCTGGTACGATGCTAACCTTCCAAAAGATCTTCGCCTGCACATGGAGCGGTTGCCTGAATGGACCTCACTGCCCGAGTGATTTAGTGTTTCCAACCCTGCTCTCCTAATAAAAAAAGGCTGTTGGATCTGGACTTCAGTAAAGCCTTTGACACTGTCTCCCACGGCATTCTCCTAGAGAAGCTGGTGGCTCATGGCCTAGACAGGTTCACTCTTCGCTGGGTAAGAAACTGGCTG
>VZTQ01002360.1:609015-624553 GCA_013400755.1 Pelecanoides urinatrix
TTCTTTCCTGAAAGAGTGGTCAGGCCTTGGCACAGGCTGCCCAGGGCAGTGGTGGAGTCCCCATCCCTGGAGGGATTTAAAAGACGTGTAGATGAGGCGCTTCGGGACATGGTTTAGTGGGCATGGGGGGGTTGGGTTGATGGTTGGACGTGATGGTCTTAGAGGTCTTTTCCAACCTTAATGATACTATGATTCTATGATTCTATGATCTGAAACTAGTATCAAGTTTATAATGTTGTTAATCCCAGGCATAAAGTAATCGAGAGTTAATCCTCAAGTTCTCACTCAGGGAAATTATCTTGTATCAGCAGTGGGCTCCTGCCTTGTGTAGGCAGGTCGGGATTCGAGTTATTTTTTTGCGATACGTATTAGAGGTGCAACAGTCATAAGTCAATGTGGCAAATGCATTATTAACAGTAGCACGATTAATGCATCGTATTGCAATACTGCTGACAGCATGTTCTGGCTTTGTCGGGAGCACCGGCCACCCTCCGTGCAGTGCAGGACCCAGTCTGTTGTGCCATCATTTTGTGACAGCTGTGTTTTAAAGCAATGACACAGATTGTCCCATCAAACAAGAGGCAACTGTCAGGCATTTGCATTTTTACCATGTGAATCCAAGGCCAGAGTAATAAAAGCACGGTGCAGATTTTTTATAGTCTGTGCAGCAATGTATGCCTGTTGCTGAAATATTTTTCAACGTAGCCAAAGGTTAATGTATGCATTGCCATGCACGTAATTAACACTTCTCTTGCAGCACTTCACCTTTTAATATTACATCGCTCCTGTCCGTTTGTCACGGTAGCTGGCATTTCCCTTATGTTTTTTAGCTCTTCCCAATTTTACAGCACTGGTTTTCTGTCGCCCACATGTGTATCTGCAAACCCCTGCCCAGGTCTCATTTCTGAGCTGATTTCCCAGCCTCTGCTTCAGCAGCGCCGTGCAGTGCCCAGCGCCGAGAGTGCTCCTGCCAACCTGGGGGCAGGGAAGGATGCTCCGCACAAGTCCCCTCCATGTCCACACCTCCCCGACCTCCCCTCAAGCTCCCCCCGAGTCCGTGCCTGCAATCTGAGGTCCAGCAGCTCCTCTCTGCCAGTTCAGTAGCTTGTCAAAGGCCTGCTTCATTCTTGGTTGCTTTAACCCACCTGCCCCTCCATCCCAACTACCACTTCACTAGACCCACTTTTGACATTTTGACATTTTAGGTCAGTCTGCTGAGGTTTCTTCTGACCACGGCGTATGGCAGTGCTCCCAAGGGAAACTGCTTTGCTGCAGTTTCAGCTTCTTCTGTAATGATCAAGGCTTTACTAGTCCCTGATCAGGAACTGAATTAATTCAGAGTTTGCTTGAAACATTCAGTCCGTTTAATATTTTAATGCTCAGTATTGGAAGTGATGCAATCACTAGACAGATGCTGAATGCAAGCACCTAACTGTCCTGGATCACATTTCTTCTCAGTTTGCTTGAATCCACACACTCCGTAAGAATTAAGGATAAGATCATGTTTTCTGTATTATGTCTTTATCTTTTGACAGATTTCTGAGCAGGATTTCGGGTGTCGCCATGCTGAATGGCAGCAGGTTGTCCCTCCAGCATGGGCTCCGGGAAGGAACGGCCTCAAGTTGCGCCAAGGGAGATTTAGAGTGGACATTAGGAAAAAATTCTTTCCTGAAAGAGTGGTCAGGCCTTGGCGCAGGCTGCCCAGGGCAGTGGTGGCGTCCCCATCCCTGGAGGGATTTAAAAGACGTGTAGATGAGGCGCTTGGGGACATGGTTTAGTGGGCATGGGGGGGTTGGGTTGACGGTTGGACTTGATGATCTTAGAGGTCTTTCCAACCTTAGTGATTCTATGATTCTGTGATTCTAAGGACAGCTGCCATTTGCTCACCCACTTCCACCCTCCCTTGGCTGCTCTTTAAAAAAATGCTGAGAGCATGTTGTCGCTGGCAAACAAAAAAGATGGTGTGTTGCTAAATTTAACCCCAAACTCAGAATACATACCCAGGGTGTGTCGTTAATAAGAAGGATCAGCGTTTTTCATGAATTTACAGTGCCAAAGAGGCACCGTGCTGGGATGCTGCTCCGTCACCTTGCAGGGATCAGGCATTTGCCAGCAGGACCGGTCGCTGGTGCTGCACAACGCTGCAGAGGAGGGAGGTCGGCGGCATGAATTGAAACTAAGTGGAGGGACAAATCATCTAAATTTGACACCCACGTGTGGCGGGGGCTTGGCTGGTGCCATCGCCCTCGCCATGGCAGGGCTGCTGAGGGTGCCCGGGACGGGGCGAGGACAGCCCTTACGGGCAGCGGTGTGTTTGCAGCCAGGGATGGAGAGGGAAAGCAAGCAAAGTAAAATACTTGGAGGCTGGTTTATCCCATCCCGCTGTTTGTTTCCCCTCTTTCTCTGGCCCTGCTCCTACCATGAAAACACTCCAGACCGAGGAGGTTTAACTGCCTTCCCATGGTACAAATTAAATTTGAAACGCCCTGAGGAGAAGGAGGACACCATAGAACCGTACCTCCTCCTCCTTCCCATGGTACAAATTAAATTTGAAACGCCCTGAGGAGAAGGAGGACACCATAGAACCGTACCTCCTCCTGCTATTCCCATTACTGCGTTATCTTTCCTATCGGGGGTGATGAGTGCTTTGCTGTGTGAGTGCTTTCGCTGCGGACTGTCGCATGCGGCACCGCTCCCTTCGAAAGCAGTGAGGAGTCTCAAAGTCAAAATACTGGGATAGAGAAAGAAAAAGGGTCCTTTTCTGTTGCAGTTGTCTAAATTATTCTTTCGCCATCATAAAAAAATGGAAGGGAGGGGAAGGCTTTTAAAAGACTCAAAGGAAATAAACATCAACTGAACTCGCTTGACTCTGTTTGCCAGACACGGAATTTTTAATAATTTTAACATATCAGAAATGCCTGTAATTCTCTGGAAACCCAAAGGCCTTCTTGTTTTTGTCTTTCGTTTTAGCTTGATGATAGATGAGCGAAAGCCCATATTTTTCCTTTTTCCAGCCTAAAGACAAAACTTCTCTAAACAAGGAGGACTATCCAGGTCAACAAAGCAGGGACAGGCTGCACCGTGGAAAAAAAAAAAAATACAAACCATCAACTCAGTTTCCAGAAAGGTGCAGAATCAAAGGGCTGTTTCCCTGCCAGGAATTCCCGTCTCCCAGAGAAACTCGACCAATTTGAAAAGACCAGCAGAAAACTCTCTAAAAAGGGTGGGTTTTTTTTCTCTCCCCATGGGAAAAGGGGCTGCTACATTCTCTTCCTCATCCAAAAAACCCTACATTTTCTTAACTGAAAGTGTGTTTTCAGTGTGTTACAAACCGTTTTGCTTCTCGGTCTCTCTTGTTGTTCCCCAGCCACTGGAAGGGCTGATTTTTTGATTTATATTTCATAGGGGTAGGTGATGATACTTTAGTCATCTTGGAAAGTCGTTAGCACAAGGAGTCCCGCTGGAACATAATCGTCTGCAAAACTGCCTGTTCATGAAAGGTATTTGTAGCCTGGCTCCCATAGACAGGGCTGGGCCAGATCGTAGTCAGTCATAAAATATGATCCTTTGGTCTGTTGTTTCCCTAAACTGACTATCTTAAGACAAAAATCCTTTAGCAGGTATTTTAGCCAGGCACTAATGATATTTTATCCCATTTAAGTAATCCCACTCCCAGTCATAAAAGTCCAAGTTATCTCAAAAGCAGCTCTCTGGATTTAACCATCCTTAGTCAGTCAGGTCTAGCCCATTTATTTTTGTTATTCTCCTGAAAGTATTCAATATATTCAAATGCGTTATGACAATTGCACCAAACTGAAAAAGTAAAAAAAACCATAATAATAAAGGGTATGTGGGAGGGTTCCAAGATTTCCTTAGGAAAATTGTTTCAAATTCTTGTGCATAAAAAAGAGCACTTTTTATTCTAGGCATGACTGACAAAAAATGTTAGGAGCTAGAGCTGGGAAAAATATTTTGGTTTCAGTAAATGGTGGCAGCTTTTTCTTTTTTTTTTTCTTGGACCAGCTCAGTAAAGACCGACTTGTAAAAATCATTTTTGTCAAATCCAGAAGAACCGTGACTGAATGACAGCAACAAAAAACAGGTAAAATAGAACCTTCCTTGGGAACTTGCAGTGAAAATAATGTTAGGCTAGTTCAGCAAACACATTTATTTAAGCTAGACATATTTTACTAAATTTTAGCAGTGGGCAAGGTGAGCATATTTATTTGAGGAGCTGATTCTGCCACCCTTCCTTGGCCGGCATCTAAGAAATTGCACATAATTATTGGAAAAATGCAAGATGGGCAGGGACTCTTCGACACCTGATTGAAAATGATTTTTTTTTTCATTTCTTTTTACCCAGACTATGTCACGTATGCTGGTTCCTACCCTCATGCTGTTTGCCACAAAAAAAGTTTATCACTTATCTGATGATATGTCCTTCTCCCAGTGAAGTCAACCAGACTCACCTTGCATTTCAGCTCCTGAAGGACCAGGTATCTAGAAACTCTGGCAGGGCGAGTGCTGACGATTTGTACTGGGGTAACTGGCCCCGGCACAAGGTTCAGCAAGAAGGGGTGCAGCCCCCTCCCACCCGCCAGCCCCTGGCACTGGCAGCCGTTTCGCAGGGAGGCAGACGTGAACAACGTTGGGTTGCAAGGAGCAGATTGAAACAACAAATAACTCTACAGGATTCAAATATTGATCATTGGGAAGGAGTCCATGTAAACAAGTGGCTCCAAAAAATGTGTTTGCTCCTTTTTTTGCTCCATTTTGGCTGCCCGTGTCCTTCAGCAGCTTTATGTCCTGCTGCATCTCTCCGTAGCAGCCATGGCCTTTGCCAGGCATCGGCCACGGAGAGCAGCCAGAGCCGTGAGAGGTAGCCCGGCAGGAGAAGAGCATCCAAAACATGTCCTCCTTTTTTTTTTTTCCCGCTGCTTTTTATTTTAGCTTTTTTGTTACACTGGCAACTGTAATAAAATATGTAAAGTCATGAAAGTCTCGGGGCCACCTGAGTTCAAGCAGTTTGGTGTAAGGGTCACTAAAAGAACCTCCTCCAGGATGAGCGAACACGGGGAAAGTGCAGCAACCCCTCCTTTCTGAAGCAGGGCAGCTGCAAAATCCTGTGGCAAATCCCACCAGGCATTGCTGGCAGGTCAGGGCATCCCCTCTTGTGGGTTAAGGACAGTTCAGATCAGAAGGATTGTAAAGGACAGAAACGTGCAGGAGATGGGAAAGCTTCAGCCTCTTTTACATGGTCTTTAAAAATAAATTCATAAATAAAAAATTAAGTCAGGATTACCTCTATGGGCACGTTTTTCCTCCCAGACACTGCAAATCAGGAATAAGGAGACACTTCAGTAAATTGGAGCATTCGCTGAAATAAAAAGAAGAGGGAAACTGTTTTTAAGTGGAACATTGTTGGAAATTCAGCCAACTCTAACATTACTCAAGGCTCAGTGAGGGCAAGTGGGATATGCAATAATTTTTGTGTAGATGTGGTTTACTCTATATTAGAAATGGACGTAGACTGTCTGACTTTATTGGGTTAATTAATTACATGCTAGCCCAAGTCAGATTAGGTAACTGCATTTTCAATTGTTTGGCATTCTTACCAGAAGGTGGATGTCAGCCAAATATTTTTAAATATCCCCACTATTCCATTTGCTTCCAAATAGATGTTTTAGCTTTGAATTTGAAGTAGGAGTAGCTCAAGACAAAGCAGCAAATCAGTTTCTCAGGGTGTTGATGTCTTCTGGGCCATTGAAAGTACAGATGCATTATCAGTGGTGGAAGATATTTTACGTTAGCTGTTAAAGAGGGTCATCACTCTGGGGTAATTGTAGATATAAGCCTTGAATGTCAGGTACTTGCCATAACTGATTCACATTTGAGAGTGGTTTTTTAAATAACATGCCACTTGGAGCAACATCTCCCATTGCAGTATGGAAAGGAGCTGTCATGCAAACATCTCCTCATGGTACCTTGAGTGCCATCGGAGGAGCTCAGCTAACATTGGCATGTCCTACTTATGTATATGTGTTAATCAACACTATATTTGTTCTGCCCCTCTCTCTCATCTACTCTTTGTTTTACCTAGAAGTGAACAACTTCATGGTAGTCATGAGCTTCTACCTTACAGTTGTAATATACGGACTCAAAAACTGCCTGGCATCCGATGTGGGAAATTCAAGAAAAAACCTGTAGTGACACTCTTGCTAAATGCTGCAAGAAGGTCACTGGAATTCATTCCTATTTTCATACCACTGTGACAGGAGAAACTAATTCAAGACACTTTGAAAATCTAGTTGATATGTTGTGAAGGCTGAAACAATATCGGCTGAGAGCAAAGGCCAAGAACAAATTCTTTCCGAGGAAGTTGAGCACGCTGAGCATGTGTTAGATGTGCAGGGCCTTTCTAAATCAGTGGATAACGTAACTGCTATAGCAAATGCCCCTAACACAGACTCTTTCCTTTCTAGGATTCAGAAGTTATTGCAGCCAACCTCGCAGTCCTCCTCCACTCCGTGTCTCAGCTGCTCGAGCCAGCAAGAAAAATGAGAGAATTAAATTTTTTGAAAAAAAAAACGCTGGCAGAAACCAAGAAGATTATCAACTCAGATAGAGAGCAATCCCCTTTAAAAGTATCTGTCTTTGATATGTATCCTCCAAGGTATATTTAGGGCAGTTCCTATTGAAATTGGTGGCAATTAGGCACTTAGATACCTCTGTGGTACCTAAGCCTTCCCACTTCCCCAGCAGCCCTAACAAAAGCTTTTGAGTGCAATCCCCTGCAGGAAGAATTAGTTTTGAAGAGGGAAATGGGTTTACAAGTTGTGAACTCAGACAAGGACATTCCAACAACAAAAACCTGGCCGACTCCTTTGTTCAGCCACAAAAGCCAACCACCATTTGGCCGAAACCTTCCCTTTTCCACTGCATCTTCTTAAATGAACTTTTGGAAGGTCCATTTGGAAGAAGCAGATAAAACCAGCTGCCAGTAAGAAAATGTCATCTCATACTGGATAAAGTATGTGCTGGGAAGTGGGTGCAGACACTGTGGCTTAGTGGGGTCAGAAAATGTCCCCACCAGCAATAGGAGCTGAGGGCGTGAAGGTCCTGCAGCAACTGTTCTGCGGGGAAACCTGCCCGTGCCGGGGTGTCACAAGAGCACTATGGAACCGAGAAACTTCTTTCCCATACCAGAAGCTTTTATTAGAGAAATAGCACAGACTAGTTCCTGCTGGTTGCCTTCCTCTACTTCTCCTCCTTTCCCCAAATAGACATACTGTCTGCAATCTCTTTTTTGTTGCACAACTTCTCCCCCAGACTTTCCTCCTCCCCTGAAACATTGCTAAAGACCGAAGAAGACAGGACTTGCAGAAGCAGAGGCTTCTGAAGGAAGTTTAAAGGAAACTTCTGAATAGCCTGGCTGGGTAAAGGCTGAGAGAATTGTGAGTATCTGTCTGCCTGTGTCTGAAAACAGAAAGGGTGGAAAAGAATTATTCAAGGTATTATTTCAAATAGAAATAATAAGATGAGATTTCAGAGAGAAATGTTAAGGCTGAATATCAAGGGGAGTTTCCTGACAGTGAGTGCTTTAGGTCTTTCCTAGTGGTTTCTTAAGAGAAGTGATGGAAAAGTTATCACTAAAGGCAGAGAAGTGGAGAAGGCACTGGGAAATGCAGATCGGGCAGTACTACACCGCTGGGCAGAGGTGAGCAGAACCAGTCACTCTCCATTTTCCCTAAGTCCATTACTTAATAACAGTAATGTTACCCTAATGCATGTCCCCAGCCAGCCAGGAGCAACGTGACCACCACATTTTTGTCCCAGATGTGCAGAGGCTTGTGGGAGTTTCACTGGCGTGTGTTGTCCATGCTCTGTCAGGCTTCTGCTAAATTCAGTTTACTAAAAGTTCCTGAACTAGGTTAGAGGGTTACACCTTTACAGATTTCATTTCTATCAGCATTTTTAGCCTCCAGTTAGCAATTCCCATGTTACTCAGAAGCTGTCTTTTTTGCAATAAAATCACAGGCCAGTTTAGATATTATTTTTCTCAAGGAATGCCTAGGCACGGTTTTAACTACATGAGTGACTTCTACCATTCTTAATCAAAACTCCTTTTAAGTGTAGCCCAAGGTAGGAGAAAAAACAGGAAAATGAAAGTTTCTACATTTGTCGCGCACTTTGCACATCAGGTTTGTAAACCTCGCCATCTGTGTGGCCACCGGTGTGGTCCAACGCCTGCACACACACCAGCCCCAAACACGGGAGGGCTTCTCCCCAAAAGCCTGTTCCTGACCTAGCAGGTAATTTTAAAATTGTCACTCTGTGCATTAAAATGGATATAATAAATTGTTTCCTTTTTAAAGTACTTACATATCTGTCCCTCAAAGCTGTGATACAGAAGCTGGATATTAAGAAAAGAAATAAATAAAATCAGTAATAGATTTGATTCAGCGTAAAATAAGTCCCATGTCAAAGCTAAGCCCAGGTTCCTGGATGTCCTGGTGTCGGCTGGGATAGAGTTAAATTTCTTCCTAGTGCTGTGTTTTGGATTTAGTATGAGAAGAATATTGATAACACACTAATGTTTTCAGTCGTTGCTAAGTGCCCTGCTAGTCAAGGACATTCAGCTTCCATGCTCTGCCAAGCACACAAGAGGCTGGAAGGAGCATGGCCGGGACAGCTGGCCCAGCTGGCCAACGGGGTGTTCCATACCATGTGATGTCATGCTCAGTATATGAACAGTAGGCCTGATCCAGGAAGCAGCGATCGCTACTTGGTTATTGGTCAGCGCGGGTGGTGAGCAATTGCATTGTGCATCACTCATCTTGTATATTCTATCATTATTATTATTATTATTTTCCCTTCCTTTTCTGTTCTATTAAACCATCTTTATCTCAGCCCACGAGTTTTTCTCACTCTTACCCCTCCAATTCTCTCCCCATCCCACCAGGGCAGGGAGTGAGCGAGTGGCTGCGTGGGGTTTGGCTGCCTGCCGGGTTAAACCACGACATAGGCATAGGCCTGTCATGACTGTTCAGAACTGGGACCTTTTTCCTATGAAGCTGAAATCAGATTTTGACTCAGTGAAACTCTGCATAATCCCCTGCCTTTCTTCCTGTTATCAGGAGGGAGATGCCACTGCACCTTTAGCCTCCGGCACTATAGTTGGGACCTCATATTTATCGCGCATTGTGCTATAGGATTAGACGAGAAAGAAGGTTGTTAAGCTTTTCTGTCCCAGAAAGAAGATAGACCCGCAGAGATGCCTACAAGCATCCCTATTAATTATTTGAATGTTCAAATAGGTGGGTAGGAAAAAACTCAGTTTCCAAATCAATAACATTCAACTTGTACAGAGAAAAACGGGTGCAGAGACAGGGTTGTGTGATAAAGATGTGTCATATTGGCTCTGAAAAAGCTAAAGGCTTTTTTTCAAAGCCTGTTATAACTGTTCTGGGTGTTGGATCTAATCCTGAGAGATCCCAGTGATAAAACATACGGATATCAAAGCAGGGATTACATCTAGTGTAACTTCAGGGTCTTTTTCTTGCTCCCTTCAGGTGGATTTAGAAATGCTTGTTTAGTTTTCATTCACTGTAGGGTTTAATCTCACCATACAATAGGAGCATGTTACTTAGAAATTACTGAAATGGTGAAAATATTTCTCCTCCACACTGGTCACCAGTGAAATTCCTGACATAAAAAAGCCGAAGAGGGAACAGGGCATTTAAGTAACTTTACAGCAACAAAATACAACTCTGATGAACCACATCCTCTCCTTTTCTCCAGCGGCTTCTAAAAGACTATATAAAAATTGCATTGCTGCACAAGAGATAGTTGGGTATTGTAATATGCTGGAATAGCTCAGCTGTATACAGAGAGCTTAATGACTTGTCTAACATGAAAGATCAAATCAAAATTGCTCTCAGGGAAAGGGTGTGGGTGTTCAAATGTGTGGTCGTGTGCCCTACCCATGGAGAGCGGTAGGTGATGATGAAAAAGCAAATTCCTATTAATTTGTGTACTAATTTTTTTCTAAAAGTATCCTGAAATGTAATGCGTCACTAGTTAACACTTGTTTTATTAGTAAATGTGAATGTCAATGAAATGTTAATGTGACATTTTACCACAATCAGGACATTAATTTAATTATGTAAAGATCTTCATTAATTAGATTATCTAATTGCTATGTTATTTGCTTCCTAAGCTCAAAATTATTAGTATGATCTTTCTGCAATAGTTTCCACCCCAATATGTGTATAAAGCCCCTGGACCCACAACGTTTTCCATGACCCATTTAATAAACTGTATTACTTCTACTGACATTAGCGACAGAAGTGTTTAGTGTTTGTCATTATTGTACCTCCTGCTTTTGCTAAAAAAACACCTCTTCAACAGGTAGCTTGACTGACGGCTCTTCCTTGCTTTCGCAGAACATCTCCATAAAGAAGAAATAATCTGACAAGGGCATATGTGCTTCAGTGGTTGGGCTATATTTTATGGTTAGGTTACGGTTCATGCCCTCTGTCAAACACAATGTGAAAGATCCTCTAAACATGACTGGAATCAAAATCAAAGACAAAGCAGTCAGTATCATTTGTGCAAGCATATATCAAAAATCTGCAGTGTCTCTGCTTCTAATCAGTCCTACTTTGTGACCTGTTGCACTAAGTCTAGTTCCAGCGGTTCTTTGCAGATAGTCATGGTAGTCTCTATTCCACCATCACCCTGGAAGCTAGACACATGTTCCTGAACTCAAAATGCTATTTTTTTTCTAATCACTTCCATTGATTCTTTTGAAGTCAACCACATTGCTTGTAAATCAGATGGCAAAATAAAATAAGCCTTCTCTTGTGACCATACGGTATTTTTATCGGACATCCCTCCCAACAGAGAAAACTTGCATGAATGATCCAAAAACTGAAATTCTGCTCAGTTTTCAAGCTCACCCTGTGGCCACTGTGCTTGGGGCTGATCACTCCTTCCATGTGCTGCCAATCATCTAATACTCCAGGCTGCTTCATTTATATATTTGACAACCAGCGTTCTTATCTCCATCTTGCCCCCAAGCTATCTACCCTAGCTGCTTTGAAGTTAGAGCAGAAGACTTTGCCACCTTTTTTATAGTACATATGTTAAAACCAAGTAGATGCTGAAAAGATTTTCAAGCTTGACAAATTATCATATATTTTTGCACTGGCCACAGCTTCAAATTCAGTAGCATGGGGATGTGTTTATATTAAAAAGTAGCCTGGCGTATATACCACACCTAAAGTTCAGCAACAGAAGTTCCCATTGCCGTCAGTGACACGTGCTACTATGAGGCTGTCGTTTGCTTTTTCGTATAAATTCCAAGTGCTCTTTACAATGGCCAAGCACTGGGGTCAAGAGCACCATCGCAAGAATAAAATATTATGCTTCTTTCACTTTAGCAAATAGATATTCAGGAGGGTGGAGGGCTGGCTTCCTAGGTTGTCAGAACAATTTATTTCCAGCTGATGATGACAGAAAACAGAGAACGATGTGGCAATGAACCACCAATTTTCCTTACTTTGGAGGAGCTCAGCACCGTGATGAGCCAAAGACAATTCAGCAGCAATTGAGGTTTTGAGTTGGGTGGAGGGTTGTGTGCCCTGGGGTAATCAGCCACGCAAGTCCTCTGATCCACGGCTCCTTTTCGATTATATGCTCCAATACGTAGATTAGTGTGCACAGAGGGAACCTCGGTCAGAAATAGCTGTTTCTGTCCCTCTGTCCTGCAGGAGCTGAGGAGGTTCGGCAGCACGAAGGAGCTCCTTGCTGGGATGTAACAGGGACACCAGGAGGGCTGTCCCCTCCGCCTCCTGGATTGTAGGAGGTGGCCCACGCGTGTCCTTTCTGCACGGCTCCGAAGAGACCACACGGTCCCACGGGCAACCGGTTCTGGCCCCACAACCACGTTTTCATTTGTTTTCCCATTTTGTTCTTGTTCTTTCAAGTGGAAATGACTAATTTGTTCCAAAGGACGCTGGTGGAGAACAACTTATTTATGTCTCTTCCACAGCTGGCCAGAGTCTCTGCAGTAAATGCAGGTGATTTATCTGAGGCTGTTTACAAGCACAGAAGATGGGCTTCCTGCACAGCACCGGGGCACACGCTGCTTTTTCCCTCTTTTATTTCCTCTTCTTTTCCATTCTTTCCTTTCTACGAGGGTTTCCAAATTCCTCTCAAAGGACAATCATGTTTCTGTAAAATTACTGTTTCCTCTGATACCTAACAAAATGCTCTGCCCTTTTCAACGCAAAATTTTTTCTGGATGTCTGTGTTTTCTTACAACATCTTTCCTGGTTAACAGTCTGCATACTCCATCAGTCTCAACCACAGCTTGTGAGCTAAATGTGGTAGAAAACCACATTAACGTAATCTCTGTAGTGGTGAAATTAATTCAGTACACACCATAACTCTTAAAAGTAGTCCTAAAAGCATGAACTCATTACATATTGCATACAGCCATTCTTACCAGGATGAGCTTAAACGTTTTCTTCTTGTATGAGAAACTGGACAAATATTTTCTATTGGGTATTTGATGTATTTGCCCATGGGCACGTGGGCAGCCCCAGCACTTAGCAGAGGACGTCCTGGTGGGACCGGCGGCTGGTTTCTCGCAGCCCTCACGCAGCGGCACAAATCGGGGCACAAATGGGACAGCTGATGCCCAGCAGCTATTGCAGCTATCAGCAAACCTCACCTTTTCCTTGCGACCAGCCTTTCTCCTCTCACTCCTTTCTCCTTCCATGCTTTTCCTCCTCAGCAGCATCTTATACTTTCTGAAACGAGCTTATGCCCACCTTCATTTTGGCATCCCCTTGAATTGCTAAGAGACGTGCTTCAAAAGTCATCTTTTTTATGTCTCCAGAGACTGCCCAATTCCCAGTACAGTTTATCGTTTCCAAGCGCTATGTGTTATCACAGATGTAGGGAAAAGATGTTTGTTTGGAAATAGCTAACTTCTCTGCTGCAGTACATGTTTATACAGCACAGGTAGTGCTATCTGCTGTTAACATGCTTCCTGGCATCCTGATAAGAAGACTGCTCAGGTTTCAGTGGCGCTACTCCTGTCGGAATAATTCCCACATGGTCTGTATAGGCTACGGCTCTTCTGGAAGCATCAGGACACCGGTGGTCGAGAGGAAAGCGTCACATAATTTCAGGAGCACATGGAGTGCAAGCACAATTCGAAATCTTTATCTTATTAATATTTGATGCGTTGTTTTCTTTCATCTGCGCTGGAGAAATCAGAGGAGTTAAAAGAAGCGAAATGATTTAAACCCTCACTTTTCTCTCCTGAGGGACTATAAACACCATTTTTCTTCCTTGATGTACCGAGTGAAGTCATTGACAGGTAGTGCATTAGGGAGCAGAAAGGCTCTGTGCTTTTCAGTCTGTTCTAAAAAAAAAGGAAATACAAACCCGGTCGGAGTTTGCAGCTGGATCGTCGCTCCCGTGTCCGCTGGGCGACAGCTCGCGTGCGAGCGAGGAAGCAGCTGCACAGGAACGGAGCGGTGACACTTGTCAGGGTGCTGGTGACCCTAACCTTTGGGTCCACCCACCCTATTATTCTCCATATACTCTTCCTTCTAGAGGCATTAGTTGTTTTCTTCCAGCCTGCGGCTCAGTAAATCTGTGTGTAACTCTACCGAGGACACAACCACCTTCTCTTCCGCCCCTCCGGGCCCCTGCAATTCTCCCGCTGCAATTCCACATCGGAAAGGATCCAGTGACAAACCCGGGGGCCTCCAGGCCCTTTACATCCAGCTTCATGCCCTCCTCCTCCCCCCGGCGACAGAGCTACTTACTCGCACCAGGCATTTTGCTGCCGCCGGACTAATGGGTTTCCAGAAGAGCATCACTGGAAACACACGTCCTGTTTGCACTGACATTTGTAGAGGTCATCTTTCTCTCCTTTGAAAACCTGCTCGGAAAACAGGCTACACACATGTCAAGCTGCTGCTTGTTTGAAATTGTGGGGAGTGAACAGCATTTTTAATGGGCCTGTCAATGTAAATTTTGAGTTTTAATTGCACTGGATAAGTCTTTCAGCTTGTCTTGGCAGTAGCTTAGTCACAAGGAAGATATCTAAGTAACTGTGTCAGGTAGCGCTGGCTTAAGTACTTTGAAATGATCATAAAAGTCTCCAGTGAGACTCAGCAATTTACAGAATATTACGTTATTCTTAGGAAAAAGAAAAGGAAGCTTCAAGCAAAATCATCAGATAGTGCTTTGAATCTCAGTTTAATATGTTTACTGCTAGAAGGGAGAGAAACACTTCAGAGATGTGTCGGTACTGCTGCTCTTCTTGCTTGGTATCACCTCTGTAGCTCTCATCTTTCTTTGCAGAGCAGATGAGCGGAGGTCCTTGCTGGAGGCACCTCCCAGGCGGAGACCCAGGATGGACCCGCAGGAGGGGCTGCAGAGCCCCGGGCTCGTGGACCCAGCACTCCTCGTCGGAGCCTCCCTTTCCAGCACCAACCCAATACTAAATTAGGTGAAAGATTTATTAGTGAGGCTAATGAAACCACTGTGCTGGAAACCTCCATGAAAGGCCATGAGATTTACCGGTTAATGGTTTCAGGGGGATTGCAGGGACTGACATCAGGACCCACTGAGAAGCCCAGAACAGGAGTTTCATTTCTAGCAGCAACTCTGTTAATCCAGGTAAATATTTCATAAAATGAATGAGAGAGAATGCTATTTTCCTAAATGCATTTATACAGATCCCCTTATATGGGGAAAAAAAAAGGAGGGACATTAAAAGGCCATGTACTTAATGCTAATTTTTTAGTACATGTTTTAGTTTGCCTGTGCCAAAAACAGTCTTTCAGGGTGGGAAAGCACAGCAAAAGGCAGGAAATATCCAGTGCAAACAAGACGCCAAACATCCCCAATTTACCTTCCCAGCTGGTTTCCGGTCATTTTTGTGGACATAGATCAACTGTGGAAAAATTATATCAATAAGAGAACTCATTTCTTCCTTTTTCCTACCTGTGGGTGCCTTCATAATTCTGGGTTTCCAGCAAATGCTGTTGAGTTTTACAGCTGAATAAACCCAGGATCTCCATTAATGAATCAACCTTCTCTGGGCTCAGAGGACCCCCGCTGCAGTGGGCACCATGGTCCCGGAGCGTTTCTCGTCCCAGTGGTTCCCATCCTCTTTCTCCCATTCTCCAGCTGGAGGAGGAAACTCCAAGGATCCATCTCTCTTCTAGCCACAAAAAAAAAAAAGAACCCAATGTGCTTTGATCACCAAAACCTGGCTGAAAGTCACAGAATCATAGAATCATAGAATCACTAAGGTTGGAAAAGACCTCTAAGATCATCAAGTCCAACCATCAACCCAACCCCCCCATGCCCACTAAACCATGTCCCTAAGCACCTCATCTACACGTCTTTTAAATCCCTCCAGGGATGGGGACTCCCCCACTGCCCTGGGCAGCCTGTGCCAAGGCCTGACCACTCTTTCAGGAAAGAATTTTTTCCTAATGTCCAA
>VZTQ01002360.1:624563-670905 GCA_013400755.1 Pelecanoides urinatrix
CGTTGCCCTTCTCTGGACATCCAGGGACGAGGCCCCAGTCTGGGAAGATTCACGGGCTGTTTGATTATGTTGGACACATCTTCTCTTTTCTGCCTTTGGTTTGTATTTGTTCATGGGAGAGAAGCATATGATCTTTTTATAGTCTTTACATAGCCAGCCCATGGTGCTGGTGGGTTTCAAAGCTGGACGCAGGAGGCAATCCACACTGGATTCGATCCCAGGCCATGGCAGGTGCCTTGCACATATTGTCCTGCTACAGTTTTCCCAGTAGGAGCAGGGGACTTGCCAGTATAAAGCCTCCTTGCCAGGCTTTTTGTCCCTTTGGGGCCTGAAAGAACAGAATTAGCCATTTTTGCATTAATGCAAGCTAGTAATTAAAAATGTGTGACCTAATTGTGAATATAAAAACAATGAGAACAACGCTAAGGTTTTATAATTTATGACAGCAAAATCCTCCACTGAATCAGGGGAGTACATATCCTACTGCAAAGCTGCGATTTAACCGGGAAGCCTTTAAATTCAGACGCAATGAGCTAGCAGGATTTTTTTTTAGATGCGTTGTCTCTCGGCCCTCCTCCCGGAGCCGGCTGTCGGGAGTGATGCTGCCCGTAGGGCTCCATCTGCACACAGAGCTCAGGTGCTGCTGCCGGACAGACGGACACAGCGTGTGTCCCCCATTGGGCTCGGCTGAACACCGGGAGCCTCTCAGGTAACAGAATCACTGCAAATCCCCATCTTTCGCTTTTGAAAAGCAGGAGTTCAAACGTGTTTTCCTTTTGCGCAGGAAAAGCCATCGAAGTTTTGGTTTGGATTGCTCTTTTATTTAAAAAAAGCAAGCAGACAGGAGCATGTGTGAATGCATAAAAAAGGCTCAGAAAATAGACTCCTCCAAACCTCAGACCACCTTTTCTTTGGGAATATATACTTTTTTAAAAGAGCTAATTATAGTCTTATCTCAGAAAACAAAGGATTAATGCTTGACCTTCTCATGGCAGCTAGAGTACACATGTGAATCTCTCTGCAGATTAAGATAAAGAGTCAGTTTACACAGGTGTAGCCCAATTCGCTGTTTAAACTCTGCTGAGCTTTTAATGGCAGAGCTTTCCTGTCTGATACCCCCAACCTCCCCCTGCAAAAGCAAGCCCTGGGTGTCTGCATGTGCACCGAACAGAAAAGTGGGACTCTTCTAGGAAATGCTGTGTTTTCATTCCTCGAAAAAATCATAGAATCATAGAATAGTTTGGGTTGGAAGGGACCTTTAAAGGCCATCTAGTCCAACCCCCCTGCCATGGGCAGGGACATCTTCAACTAGATCAGGTTGCTNGGTCACGGCAACCTGTTACACATCACTGCAAGCCTGTGCATGTCAAACCTTGCACTGGGGTTGCTACCCAAGCAGCCAAACACGTCACTCCGGCAGGGAATTACATGACCAAACATTTGAATGTAATTTCCCCTGCACAAAAGCTCCTCTGCCTTTTTCCTTTGCCATGTTTCTTTCCAAGAAAGAGTGGTTGTGCCTTTTTTTAAACCCAACTCTCTTCGTATGCAATCGCTTTCTGGATCCTGTGGTGCTACTTCCCACATGCGAATTTTTTCCATTGTCCTTGGCAATTATAGGAGTCAAATGCCAAGTGGTGGAAGATATTTTCTATTGCCACAGCATCTGGCTTCCTGGCTGGTTGCTCTGTCAGTTGTGCTGTTGACTGTGGAGCTACCTTTGTTCCTGTTATAAGTTTAAATTCATGGAGTTACTTCATCCCCATATGGTGTTTTCCTTTCTCACCTTTCAAATGCTTTGAACATTTTTCCAAGAATTAATACTTCCTTGCTTAAATTCCACATGAGTTCAAGATGCAAAATTTCCCTGAAATGGCTTTTCTCCTTATGTTCTGGATAAATTCTCTGAGTTCATCTACGGACACATTTATGACATAGCTGAATGTTTCCCCATGGCTTTATGACATATGGTATTTGCTCTAAAAGCAACCATATTTTCTGTTAGCTCAGTGCTGCTCTATACCGGTTGTCTCCTTTGGAAAAAGACGTGCCTTCCACCCCAAATCACTTTTTCTCTAAAACATTTAGAGTGTTTTCTCATAGGAAGTGTATTAATTTGGCTTGTTCTAATTACCAGGGGATACAATAGGCTGGTCCTCAGTGACAGATAATTTAAAGGCAGTTGTTCACAAAATTGCGCAACGCATCTTAGACAGGAGAGACGACAAAGTTATTGGCAAAAAACCACTGTCTTGGTTCACTGAAACAATTAAGGATTAGTAGGATCAGCCTGAGCGATTTTTGGGGGGTTTATGTTTTTAATAAATTTCATATAAAACCAGATTTTCAGCTGCTATAAATCAACATATCTTTATTGATTCAACTGTGACAGCTCAACCAGTTGAGAATCCAGCCCCTTGCTTTCATAGCTATTTGAGAAAGAGTTGCAGACAATGCTGGAAAGAAAGAAAAGGGAAAAAAAATGTCTTTCAGTAGCATTAAAGTTCTGCTACCTGCCAAGCAGTTCAAAGGTTGGCATTTTTTTACCCGTAAAGGAAAGCTGTCCTGCTGCTGCTGAGCTCAGCACTGCAAAGTGCACCCAGGAAAAGTAATTTCCCACTCGTTCGTGGTTAAAATGGACATTTCTGTTCCTCTGCTACCAGCAGCTAAAAAATGGCTGTACTCATGCCACCAGCAGTATAGGACTCCAGTGTAGGGCTGCCAAGCCAAAAATACACAGTCAATAGGAGAAAAATCCCTTTGCTGGGTATTTCCATAAACACCAACAGACCCATTTCACAGGTGACGCATTGATGGGCCTGCCAGCGTTGCAGCAAGATGGAGAGTTACAAAATGCCTGAGAAACTCCTGCTTCTTATTGGGAGGGTGCACAGATGGAGGAGAATAGGTAATATACCCAATAAGTGCTGCCTGATTCATCTCAAACTTTGCTCATCGTGACTTGACCATAAGTCTTTTTAGGAAGAGAGCATTAAATCACGTCTTCCCCAAGAAGGAAGAGGGCACTGAGGGGACACCAGTGTTCAGACAACCTCAGAAGGGGAAGGAGACTCATTCAAAAAATATGCACCAGTCTTGGGTTGTATTGCTAAATACTCTCATTCCCACCTCCAGTTTGAAGCCCTGTATAACTGGTGTTTCTATTGATAGCAGCTAAAACTCTGATTCATACAACAACTCATGCAGAATACATTTAATAAAGCATACAAAGCTGGGCCAGGAAAGTCAGATTAGCCCCAGAGCAGGCAGCAAACAGGTCTTGGATGCTCATATTCCTCCCCAGTCATATCACCCCAACGTGCCACAGCAGCCTGGAAGGCCCTTGCTCAAGTAGGGGTGACTGCTGACCCCCTTTCTGGTGGCCATTGGGTGATGGGATGTGCTTGCTTGTGCCTTCTGAGTCTTCACGACCTGAAAGAAATGAATGAGCCACTGTTGGACAGCACAGTTTTTCGGCGGTCAGTATTAAGCCAGAGCATGTGTGAACTGAGGACCTAAATTAATAAAAAACACAGTATGTTGTTAATTATACCCTAAGCTATGTATACTCCACGAATCAGTAGTCTTACAAACCTGCACAACTGTTCCGCATTGCAATCTTTTCTGTTCTAGTACTACAACAAGAGGAAAACTGTTTTTTTTTTTTATATTATGTGGCTACAGGTTACAATACCTTGGAAATTAAGGTTTATGTTACAATGTCAATGTTACCTCAACTATAGAGGAGAAGATTATACAATCTCAGAAGACCATCTGGCCAGAAATTGGTTTTGAAAGACATAAAAGCCAACAGATAGCACTGTTCATCAGCCTCACACCATCAGAAACCATCAGTTTCGTCTTTGTACAGAGACCATCCGTGTCATCAGTCACATAATTTAGAGTGAGAAATATATAAAGATTCTGTTCAGTGGCAATTACAGTTTTAAAGACTGATAGAGAAATCATTTGCCGTGCTGTCAACTCAGGGATTACAGATCTGATGTGCGGTTTCAGTGACCTCAGGGCATTAAAAGTGATATCCCTCTCAGCACAGTAGATTGAAAAGTATTGATGAGAGAGTCAAGATCAGAGAACAGCAGCTTGCTAAGACATTCCTCTGCCTCTGCCCATTTACTGCTACATTAATCTTTCCTTGATCTATTAAATTCTGTTTTCTTGGACATTTATTCTGGGGACATGTAGGAAATGAGCTGAACCTATATCATCACATCAGCCGGCACCCTGAAAGTGTTCCAAAGCCATGAATCCAAAAGGATAGGATAGGAAATAATGTCAGTTGGCGATGCAAGATATGAGCTTTTCACCAAAATGTGAGTGAGACCGTGACTTCCTTTTCTCCTCGTGTTGTTGACATCAAGGATTTTTACTAAAACTGAAAACATTTCTATTTTGCCAAGTTACAGAACCAGACCATGGCCTATATTATCTTCCTACTAAAAATGATCCTGCACAGACCGACCCCATCGAAGGTGGGTATATTGCTATTGACTCATTGGGGTCAGGAGTGCACCTGCTTGTGTCTAACCCGTATCATGTTTACTCACATAAAAACCTGGGCCAGAAATTCAAAAGCATCTTTGCAGATGAACACTTCTCCCATTAAGGACCTAAATAAGACTTGGCTTTCTGAAGTCTGGCACTGTGTACTCAGAGCGATTGCCTATTCTTTACTCTCTGGGAGTCTTTGCCACAAAGACCTTCAGACAGATAGTAAAGGGTATCAAAAAAGTAATGTAGACTATCACCTGTACAAACACCAGCCCAAAGCAGTGGTGCCAACGTCATTGTCACATTTAGAGCAACAGGCTTTCTGGAGAAGTCACTGCTATAATGCAGGTCGGCAAGCTTCAAGCAGAGGTAGAGCGTACGGTGTGGGTTTCCCTGCTCTTGCACAGTATGTCTAATGGAAAATTAAGCTTTTATAATTTTAGAATTGCAGCTTCAATATTACTTCTTAGGAGCCTTGAAGGGCTTCAGTCTGCTTCAGTGCTCAGAAGCTTTAGCCCTTAATGTCCCTTAAAATGTTCTCCTCCCCCTTGCCGGGATGATGAGCTGTGACCATGTGCGGTCATAGAATCATAGAATCGCTAAGGTTGGAAAAGACCACTAAGATCAGCAAGTCCAACCGTTAACCTAGCACTGCCAAGTCCACCACTAAACCATAGCCCTAAGCGCCATGTCTACATGTCTTTTAAATACCTCCAGGGATGGGGACTCCACCACTGCCCTGGGCAGCCTGTGCCAAGGCCTGACCACTCCTTCAGGAAAGAAATTTCTCCTAATGTCCAACCTAAACCTCCCTTGGCACCACTTGAGGCCATTTCCTCTCGTTCTATCACTTGTTACTTCGGAGAAGAGACCGACCCCCCCTCGCTCCAACCTCCCTTCAGGCAGTTGCAGAGCGCGATGAGGTCTCCCCTCAGTCTCCTCTTCTCCAGGCTGAACACCCCCAGTTCCCTCAGCCGCTCCTCATCAGACTTGTGCTCCAGGTCCAAGCAGGACTCAGAGATGTTCCCTTCTGTATGGCCTTGGGGAAGGCTTTATCATATCCCTGTCTGGAGGAACAGAAAGTCTTTTTCTATTCCTCATTCCAGCCCACAAACTCACATGTACGTCGTTCAGCCCACCCAGCTGCACCGCAGAGCACATTGCACTGCTGCTTTACCATGGCAAAGATAAGCTGAGATTTGCCTGAATTGCCAAAATTTTCATGATGAAGCATTAGGACACAGAGAAGTGAGCAGTCCCGGGGACAGACATCTGCAGCCTGATTCCTGGTGCAGGAGCACACCGCAGTGCCGTTACCTGCAGTCGCAGCACGCAGAGGAGTTCCTGTAATCACGGAAATTCGGTCGTCAATGGGAACAAGTCCACTGAAGTGAATGTTTTGAAAATAAAACAGGCTTTCATTTGGTTAGAATCCTAGGAAGTTCATATTTACCAAAATGAAAACCTTATTCCATCTCTCCTTAAGAGGTAGCTGACGTTCAGAACCACACATGACTTTGTTGCTCACAATCGCGGCAGATTTGGGCATTTAGAGGGATTTTCAATGTAAAGCTTGTCGCAAAACTCTGCTGGAGCCAATTAGTGTTGCACGTGTTGTGGTGACAGTCTGCCTGCAGCCGTGTCATGGCCTGGACTGATGGTGAAGGTCAGGTGTGATCGACTGTGTCAGTCGTGGCTAGCTTTGCAAACGGCACGTAGCCCACATCCCACTGACAGCAGGCGGCTACGTCTGGCTTATTCTGGAATCCCCTCTGCTATTTCACTGTTCGTACATGCCAGTATATATATGCATCCTTCAGCTAAGCAGTTGCATATCTAATCACCTGGGATAGGAATGAAGGAAAGGTAGGAGGTACAAGTATATCCTCTAAAGTGATGGATTGTTCTGAACAACCTTTTTAGGCAATTATTGAATATCATTCCGTATGTACACAATACCACTACAGATTTATGCTCAGCGAGCTGAATACTTTAATAATAAGAAGAATAAGAAGTCCATGTTGAACATATATCAGACTTTCAGCTTGACTGACTATAAGAAACAATTGGCCAGATCATTAATTTCTCCCACTTAAAGTACACCCACTGAAGCTAAGGGGATGCAGGGATGTATCCCTGCTCAGATTCACTTAGCGTCGCTGGCCACATCCAGCTCCCCGGCCGCACGTCTGCAGTCTCTTGCAGCAGCCTCTTTACCCCGTGACTCGGTGGAAATTGCTCCTGATTTATGTCCATGTTACTGATAAAAGAACGAAGAAGAATCCCACAATGTCCGTAATCAAACAGCGGTACTGTGATGACTTTGAAGGTGCTACGGGTGCAAATGATGACGGCCTCAAGCGCTGAGTTACAGCCCCGCACCTCTAACTGGAGGTCTACG
This sequence comes from Pelecanoides urinatrix, assembly GCA_013400755.1. Lineage (NCBI taxonomy): Eukaryota > Metazoa > Chordata > Aves > Procellariiformes > Procellariidae > Pelecanoides > Pelecanoides urinatrix. Next base: position 631,477 of record VZTQ01002360.1, read on the forward strand.
TGGAGAGGGATGGAGGGACACAGCGTTTAGGGAGCATCCGTACAAGCAGCACTGGTACTCAGCTGATGTACTCGGTTCAACAGTAACCATCTGCACACCAAAACCTGGCTTTTCAAACCTCTCTGGTTATGCACCTAACTTATTCTTCTTCCTTTGTGCTATCTGATTTGCATTCCCCAGAAGTAGCCACAATTTAAGATTTAGAAAATAATCTACACGTTCTGGAGAAAATCAGGCTTTCTTTTTCATCTCATTGTCTCCCTTGCTGTCAAAATCTTATTTTACGCCTTTCTCTTGCAATCCATCTTAATGGTAGCAACGGCACAGGTAATATATCTCTGTGCTTGATGAACTGAGGGACACTCACTTATATAACTGAGGGACCATGCTTATATCTAAGTCTTTGTGAAGGATTTGAGAGCATAAGGGGAAAACACTGTATCCGAGCAGCATCTCACTTATTCTCACATAAAGAAACTAGCTCTGCAGACCAAAGTGTCTCATCCAATTCGAAGTTAAAATCAAATCAATGAGCACCCCAATATATTGAGTCCGGCCAGCCCAGTTTGGCCCATCCAGGCTTATCATCCCTCCTCGGTGTTGTACTAGATTTTCTTTATTCTGGTTAGGAAAGAAAAAAAAAATCACTTCTTGCCAGTGTGATATTTGGTTAATGGATATCTAGAAGCCCCTGGCTGTTATTCCTCCTGATCTTTCATGGCATTTTTTGTGTAACACTGGTATCTGTGCCAGAAGCAATGGGTCTAGCTGGTAAAATACAATTCAGAAAGGAAATGTAGCTTTTCACAATATGACATATACTTAAAAATCATTAAACTAAGCAACAGAAATAGCACATGGCCTAAATACATATTCCATTATTTCCATACACAATTATGTTTATCCTCAGAAACCAGCTTGCACAACATACCTCGCTGAAAGGAAAGCAGAGAAATGTCTGTGCTACATCACAAATGGAGGGTTTTTATATCGTTATAATTTTGACTTACAATTCTCTGACTGTAGGTATTTCAGTTCACAAAGGAATGAAGTTTTCAGCACATTTCAGCACTGATATTAGCTGTGATACCGAGGAAGTTCCAGGGAAAGGATATGCATAACCAGCCCAATTTTGTCACAAATCGCTGCATTTTTGTAAGAGAAAATCCCCCCTGCGAAGGGGGGAGAGATTTCAGGAATATTCTTGTGCACTGGAATTACAGGCTAGTCCTTGTTAAGGGTAGTGATGGCAATGGTGAATAAGCATTGATTGTTGTTACCTCTAACAGTTATATTTTAAAAGACAGTTATTGCAGATGAATAATGTATAAGCTCGAAATCACTTCTTGAGATACTTGAAGCCCTTAGCTGAGATGCAGCACAGGCGTATTGCTTAGATTGCCTTCAGAGTGTTCTGTTTTATTGTTCTGAAACACTGCACAACAATCTCCCTTAAAACATCAGTTTGTATAACTCACACCTACGAGAAGTGGTGATGATTTGTATGAATGACTCTTACAGCTCGCATGCCTCACGAACACCCCAAACCCAGGTTGACCATCACTAACTGTTATAACCAGGAAACAAGAATTTGATTTTTCTTAGGCAGAAGTCATGTTCCTGCGTCACCACAAAGGCTGCCACATGCCCTCTGCTCGTTTTCAAAAGGTAATGGTTTATTGATCATTGCTGATTGGGCAAACGTGCCTTCTGATAAATACGCAGACACAAAATCCCAAGCAGTTTGAGTATCACAACGCTTTCTGCATAGCTGGATTTTTCACCCAGTTTTCTTTAAATGGCTCCCTTTGCAATCTAAATTTAAATGGATTCATTTATACTCTGTGTAACATCCCACAAATCACTTTGGAGGCTGTCCCTTAAAAATGCCATGCCAGCCCTCAAGCCTTGCTTTCCCTGGGCTCTTCTTGCCAGATCTCTTCTCAAAAGGAAACACGACAGTGAGCCTGGATTACACCTTATTGCAAGGAATTGGGAAATTCAGCATCCCCCAGTCTTCCTGAATGCAGAACAGACAATACCTGGTGAGTAGATTTCAGAAACGGAACTTATTGGCTCTGCTTCACTTTTATTAGGAAACCCTGTGCAGAAAACTATTAAAAATTATTTAAAGCTGCTGAATGAAATGCATAATCTTGAGTCCAAAAGAATCAAAGTAACATCACTCCACAGCACTGAGTGTCTCTGCATACTCATTAAATAAAGTCCTTAATTACCCAGTTGCGGGGTTTCTGTTCTTCCCTCATTCCACGTGTGTGACGAAGCGAGGGGGCTCTCTGGAGCGCTGCCCTCTTAAACACGGAGCTTGTTGCTGTACGGCGAGTCAGGCAGCGGAACAGGGCTGAACACGAATACCGAACAACTCGGCTTATGGGCAAGCAGCATCCATCCCACAAAAAGAGGAAAGCACATGGAGTGGAAAACCTGCTATGGCATCGTGCAATTAGAGACTGCAGAAATCAGTGGCGATGCGCTACGTTATCCCAGGAGAAGACCTAGCCCTAAGTTATATGGTACATTCATACGTGAAGGAAACATCAATATCACCTTATTCCATTTTTAAACTTCTGATCGTACGAGTTCTTGACAACTTCTACCTTCTTTTCCCAGTGTTTCTTCTTACAGGATGGCTTTTTCACGGCTCACAGCAGTAGTATTATTAGTGATGCCGTGGCTTAGTCCTGTGCACTCTTGGAGCCACGCCAGCCCCAAAACTTCCCATCTGACTCAACTTGGCTTCGTGTCCCCAAAATCTCAGTGTCCAGAGGTCAGGTCCTCAGGTCCAGCAAGACCCAGTTGGGAAAACAGGCAAAGTGAGCACGCGGGAGCACGGCTGGAGCAGGCAGGGGGCTGGAAAAGGATCAGCAAAGCAGGGCTGTATCTCCAGCATCACTGACAAGACAGAAGAAGGGCTCAGTTTTACTGAAGGTCATACAGGGATCTCACTTTGAACTATATCCTGCAGCTGTAGAGATTTTTACAACTACAGTTGCATTAGCAGCTAAAGCTCGAGTGTGCGTGGCTTCTCATCCCCTGGGTCTGTGGAAGGTGATGCTCTAGGATGATGTAGGGGACTGGGGGCTGTTGGGTCTTGACAGCAGAGAACAGAGCAGGAATATTTGGTCTCCTCCGAGCAGTAATGCCCAATGCGAGATGAGCAGCATCAGCCCAGCTCTGAAGGAGCTCTTGCTGCTTTTCTAGCCTTAGGCTTAGTACTTTATATTAGTTCAACCATGTCCTGGTTTCAGCTGGGATAGAGTTAAATCCCTTCTTAGTGCTGTGTTTTGGATTTAGTATGAGAAGAATGTTGGTAATACACTGATGTTTTCAGTTGTTGCTAAGTGCCCTGCTAGTCAAGGTCATTCAGCTTCCATGCTCTGCCAAGTGCACAAGAGGCTGGGAAGGAGCATGGCCGGGACAGCTGGCCCAGCTGGCCAACGGGGTGTTCCATACCATGTGACGTCATGCTCAGTATATGAATGGTAGGCCTGATCCAGGAAGTAGCAATCGCTACTTGGTTATCAGTCGGTGCAGGTGGTGAGCAATTGCATTGTGCATCACTCATTTTGTATATTCTACCATTATTTTTATTATTATTGTTGTTGTTGTTGTTGTTTTCCCTTCCTTTTCTGTTCTATTAAACTGTCTTTATCTCAACCCACAAGTTTTTCTCACTCTGACCCTTCCAATTCTCTCCCCGTCCCATCAGGGTGGGGAGTGAGCGAGCGGCTGCATGGGGTTTGGCTGCCTGCCAGGGTAAACCACGACAAACCAGCCTATAGTTTTCCATTGATTGCATTCCTGCTAGCTGGGCATCCAAAGTGAGCGCTGATAACTTGAACATTAGGAAAAACCTTGAGCATATGCACGTGTGTATGTGTACTCCATATCCTACATAGCGTGGGATTCATCTCCGCTGGCTTTAGGTGATTAAATGCTGCGTACCTACTCTATGAGTTGATGGAGAAAAACAGGAGCACCCAGAGAGCAATCCACCCACCTATCTAAAGATGGGATGACTCTTTCCTTGAGATGTGCAGAGCAAGTTCAAGAAACCACCAGAAAAAAAAAACAAATATCTCATAAATGAACTGAAAGGTGTAATCACTTTTGGAAAAGCTGAAAAAATCCAGTTAAAAAAAGAAAATGTCAGCAAGATGCAGCAAGTAGAAACTTGTGGGACAATTCCTGCCAACCAGCATCCACCAGCCCAGTTCTGTTACCAGTTTTGTTCTGGTGGAAGGCAACTGCTTTCAGCATAATTTCTCCAGTCTAATAAAGTGTAACTAAATCCGACATGAAATACATTCTTCACGCACAGGTTTGCACTTCTTTAAGTGTTCAGTAAGTGGCTTCTGTTTATATAATGGGGAATATTCCCTGGCTTAAAAGACCTTTACAAACTTTTCTTTTTCCTATAGAGAAGAATCAGGGAGAACTACAGAATTTCAAGCAGCAAGTGCTTTCACTGCACAGAGTCCTGTGAATGCACTCCTAAAATGTTATCCTCTTATTCAACACACAGGAAAATTTGGATAAATGGGATTTCTATCAGTGTCCCGGTTATGAATAGATATAAAGTCAGGCAACGTTAAAAGCAGTCTCACAGCTGTTTCAGTATCACAATTTCTTTGTAAATAAAGGAAACGTTATGTCAAAACAGCTGTTAAAGTGATTTTATTGAGTCACTGGGCACAAATATATAACTTATCCTTTAATTATTCTGCAATTTTGTAGGTTTCACTAATGAATAACATGTGGCAGCAGGATATTTACGGGCTCCCACAGATTGCTGTGTAATTACACTTAGGGAGATTTGTGGGGCATGTACTATGGAACTGTTATGTCTTTATTTTGGTATGTTGCACTCTTAAATCTCGAAGGCATCCCCTCATTCACCGCCGTGCCTGGCAGCCGCTCTGCATTCGTTTCAGCGGCGGCTGTCAGAGAGCAGACACAAATCCTAATGCTCGTCTTCCCTGAAAGATTTGACTTTTGCTGGTTTTCTTATTACTCTTTTCCCAGAAGGGTAATAGAAGTCTTTTAGATTGAAAATAACATCGTTGCGCCATATGTGGAGAAAGCAGAGCTGGCTTCAAAAGTGACTTTAATATAACCTGTGCTTCTGTTTAGGTGACAACAATAGCCTTCTTATAAGCTCTGTATACGAGGGACTGGGAATAAGAGTCCTACTTCCATGGCAGTCAAATTTGCTCTGTGCCAATCATAGTTCAAAGCAACTAGAAACTGAGCTCACCGATAGCAGAGAGCTAAATGGTGCCAGATAAAGCTTTGGTGGGAGGATCTAATGACTTCAGGTTTCTCTAACTGGAAGAGGCTCAAGGCTTCTCAGGAATGTTGGTAAATGTAGTCTTGCTGCCTGCAGAGCAAGGACAAACCCCCTTGGGTTTGGCAGCGATATCTTGTAGGGCACCAGGGGCAAGCTGGGAAAGTCATAGAATCATGGCATGGTTTGGGTTGGAAGGGACCTTAAAGATCACCTAGTTCCATGGGCAGGAACACCTTCCACTAGACCAGGTTGCTCAAAGCCCCATCCAACCTGGCCTTGAAGTCCAGGAGGTTCTGCTGGGAAGCTCCCAGGGAGGGTGGGTGGCAGGTGAAGACCTCACTGTCTTTGTGGGTATGCCAAGACCAGATCTAGGTGCTGCCTTGGGGACGGGGCACGCGCTCACATGGGGTACATGTGCCACCCCCAGCCACTTCCAGCCAGGGGAGGAGACCTTGGCTTCCCCATCCCACGCACACGTACCCTCCCCTCTCGCCTTCAGGCGTCAGGAGAGCTCCATCTCATGATGAGTAAGTGACACAAGGGGTCCCGAGGACTGTGCAGGTCAGTGGTAGCTCTCCTGTTTTTAAAGAACAACTATGCAGCATTTTTGCCCCCTGATGTGAAGGTCATGAGATTTAAGTGTCTTATTTGCATCTGTGTCATTTTGATGTTAAAGGTTTGGAAGTGACAAAATGGAAAATACAAGGCCCTGGAGAAAATGTAGATGGGAAATTACAAATAAACTTGTGAGCTGCAGTGTGAAATATGTCATGTTGTTCTTGACTGACCTGGGAATTGACTGAATTTGTTCATCAGGAAATTTCTGTGACTAATTCTTCAGTAATTTTTCAAAAACAAGCCGTGTTTTGTTGTTGCTTCTTACTTAATATTATAGTTCGTTTTTATCCAGCAGTTTACTGCATCTTTTCTAAGTGGCCTGCCTTCTGATGGAAATATTTTCCATTAGAAATTTGGTACTGGCTTAGTGTGGATATTCTTCAATGGTTCCTAATAAAATACCCATTCACTAAAGCTTTTGTGGAAATGAGCATCACGCATTCAGCTAAAGGAAGAGTTCTGTGAAGCCACACCAACATTACTGAGGACAGCGGAGTGTCATTAATTACCCAATTTCATTGAGTAAACCACACTATGTAAAACACAATGTCCTGCAGTATCAAAAACCTTATTCCTGATAAAATGTTATTTGTCGGTCTCACCACTGTTATTCTTGAAATTTCTTTTCCAGTCAAACTAGAGAAACACAGCTCCAAGTATGGGACAGCTTTGCCAGTCTCACCTGCTTGTTAGCTGGCTGCATGTTTCCTAGAAGTCTTAAGGAAATTAGTTTTATGCTGTGTTAATTTTCCTGTTTATTCCCAATGGTTTGGTAAAGCCAGTGAGGCCAAAAGTGACTTCCAAAAGCAGAGGTCAGGGTAGGAAGAGTGCTCATTAATTCAGCAGTGCTCGGCATCATCCCCTCAACCCCCCATAAAGCATTAAGTGTCGTCTTGACTCTTTAGATTTGAAGTCAAACACATCAGTGTTTTAAAGGGTTTTCTCATTAAAATAATCAGCTGAATGACTCCGAATGCCTCCATAATAAGTCAGGATGATAAATCCTGTGGAAATAAGTGTGGGTTTTTTCAGGAATATCATGATTTTCTGATAACATCTCTTCCCTTCAGCTATGAAACATGCTTAGCACTCACCACAGTGCCAAGGTCTGCAAGGCCACCGGGCAGCCTGACTCTGCAGCACAGACGTATCTGCTCTCCTGGATTTGGGGGCCACGTCTGTATGAGCCTCTGGAAAACAAAAACATCTGAGGAGAGTTAACAACTGAAATTGCAAGTTGCAGTTCTCCTCTCTGTTTTACTCTGGAAAATGTGTTATACAGTAATGAAATTCTACTTCTGATAGGGACCAGTCTCAGAGAATTAATTTATCATTGATTTTCATTTCAAGACTTTGAGACTTATAGGAGCCACACAAGCAAGAGTTGCTATTGCCATTAGTTTGGGTCAAAAACAAACAAAAAAAAATTAGAAGAATGAAAAGGAGTTGAGAAGCTCTGTGACCCTGAGCAGCCAGTAGAGCTGTGGTGACTCACGTCACCCCTCTCGGACTATGAATCCCAATTTCTTATCTTCCAACATCTGACTGGTCAACGCTTTTCTAATCCAACTATTTTCATAGCTATTTTCATCTGGGATTTCAGAAATGATGTGTCACTGGTCTAAAATTGTGCCCAACATCTGTAAGGTCACTGGGAGCAAAGACCAAACCGAACATTTTTTAACCCCCATCTTTTCTTGACTGCTCATTTTTAACTGGCCTCGTCGCCCATGAGCAGCGTTTCTGTTCACAACCTGATTATGCACCAGCCCTGAGCAGAATGAGAGCGGTTTTTGAAGAGATCAAGCAACAATTGATAGATGAAGGCTGGGAATAAGCCCTCTTTTATCTAGAAAAACTAAAATGAAAATGATAGGAAAAATGGTTTTTATTACTTCCCCAGAGGAGACAATTAGGGAACCTGAAAGCGAAGGCTGCTGTATTGAATGAATTGCTTGGATTGTAACTGAAAATGCTGAGGCTCAAATGAAAAACCGTTTTAGACAGCAGGAGAGTTTTGCCCATTTTTTTAACCATTTGTAGTAAATACATTTGCATAATTTGTACATCCAAAGTATCCCAACTGGGACTAATTATCCACTGTGCTAGACAACATACAAACACGCAACAGAGCCACCCTCTGATCTGGAAGATTCACAATCCAGTGCTCAGTTTCAGCAAATAACACTTGATAGGCCAAAGTGTTCATTCTTTTTTCTCTTTTTTTCCCATTTATTAAAAAGGGCTCTTATCCAAACCCTCAGTGGCCCTTTCAGAAGCTAGAAGAACAAGGAAATACTGTGCCCTGGTTAGTGCAGAGGGCTGGGGTTTGCAAAGCAAAGCCAAGTCTCCTTACTCTGGAGCAGACTTTATGTCTGACATTAAGCAAGTCAGTTCAGCTCCTCTGTGCCTTCGTTACCTATTTGTAAAATGGTAGTAGCACTCCTCTTCCTCCTAGGGATAGGCAGAGGGTGTTAAAAACTGTAATGTACTATGTAAAGAAAGTCCTGTAAGTATTTAAGAGAAAAATAATATTTACGGTCTTTTATCACCAGCAAGCGATAAACCCAAGCCCCTAGGACTGGAAGGACTGGTCATTCGGTGCAGTTGTGTTTCCTAATCGAAGCAGTAATGTTTATGGTTTCCAGTCCTAAAACTCAGCACTTGCAAGGTCGAATGTGTTTCTCCGGCCAACTTTGCTATTCCTGATAACATCACTGCCTATAAATGCGTGTTCCTGCCTCGCTGTCAGGTGCGCAATGTAACTTCACTGCATTGAACCCAACGCACGCTCATAAAACCAGGGCTGATGTTCAAATCTGATTCTACATCATAAGCCGAACCATCAAGAGTAAAATGCCAGCTATAAAACTCGTTGAGTTCCAGCTACTGGGAGGCTGTAATGTGCAATAATCCAACTGCTTCTTGCGGTCAGTAACAAAAAAATGAGCAGATGAGGCTTTTTATCAGACGCACCACAAATCCTTTCGGCTGGGTTTGTCCTCTTTATTTGCAGAGGGCAAAGCCCTGCTGCAGGAGCAGAGCAATCGGTGATGGGAGCTGTCTCTGAGAGAGGAACCTGGGGCAGAAAACCAGGAGGCAAAGTTATTTTTATTCGCACTGTCCCTTTGCTCATTAAAACGCAGCCCCTGAGCCGCTGCTGCCTGACGAGCTGCAGATCAGGGCTCGCTTCGGCAGGACAGCGAGGGATCCCGGGTGCCTGGATTACACCACGGCAGCTTCTCGTCAGCACGTCAACCCACCGGCACCGTGCCATGCTCTGGCAAGCCGGTGTGAAATATTTAGGGACTGGGGGTGAAGATTTGGTCTTTCTTCCTTGTTTGTGGCAGGGGGAGGAAAGTTGCTTAAGTTGAAATACTTTATTCCAATATCTTGATTTTTTTTTTTCAGGCTAGTTTGCTGGTTGTTCGTAATTTTCCACCCTGAGCTCAAACTTGGTTACATTCTTCTACCTGCCATTAATACCCAGCCTCTAGCTCTAGTCTGAAGCTGAATCCTTGGGCATTGGGATGCATCAGCCTGCATCCAAACGGAGACCCCCCCTGCATCAGCCTGCCTCTCAAGGACCAAGCATTTATACTCCTGATGCAGCCTCCTGTTTTCTCCTTCTTCCCTGGGAATACCGATTTCATATGCATATGAAATACCAGCGTATTAAAATGCACCCTATACTTTGGCATCTTTGTGTCCAGCCCTGCTCGGATGTGAGAGACTGTGGACCTTTGGGCTGGCAGCACGAGCAGTCCTTTGAGGAGCACAGAGGAACTAGAAAGCTGTTATTTCCCCACTGAAATGCACAGTCTAAGGCTCTGCAAAGCTCCTTGTGATTTTTATTCCCCCTGCGCTGCAGCAGAAATTTTCCTTTCGTGGTTGTCAGGAAAATACTCCAGATTATCACACGGCAAAATCAGCATTAACCTAAGCCCCCTAATGAGTCTTGCTCCTGAATTCAAGTAGAAAACGATCGTTAATGTGGGGATGTGACCCCCATGGTGAGTCTACGCATCGTGGTCCGTGCCGTTTAAGCGTATCGTCCAGCCGTGGCGAGGATTTTACAAGTACTGCTGTGTTTTGTGCTCACGCGGGCTAAGAGGCAGCGCAGGGGAAATGAGGCTGCATCGGGGAAGGGATTTCTCCTTGCAGTGGCCAAGATAAATACATAGGAAGAAAAATACATGAAAGGCAAGAGTAGCTGCTGTGTCCAGGACACAAGTGGCATTTCAAAGACGATTCTTAAGCACGGAAAATATGACTTGTGGGTAACTGCCAAGATCACAGAAAGTGGTATTGGTCCTCTGGGTATCACATACATTAATGGTGCCTGCATGCATCAGTGGTTCTGGTTACCTTGGGCCAGCTCTCTTGCCCTTTCCCAACTCTCCAGGCCGTCTCCCGGCTTTCGGACAGGCTCTGGGATCCAAGTATCTACTAACTTTGTTCCAAGACGGATCTTTAGGCAGTTTCCATCAGCTGAGGATCACAGGCCACAAGGGTGGTAGAAAAAAGAAGGAGCAGCATCTTTCTGCTGGGAGATTCAGAGCAGCACTGCTGAAATACTAAATATTCGCAGTGAGATGTCCTGTTAGGCAAATTTGAGCCGATTACACTTAAACTTCTATGGCTTCTCCAGAAACTTATTGTGAAGCCAGGTTACTAATACAGGTAATGCAGAGGGGAAATGCTGGGCAGGAGGTAGGCTGGTGTAGATGGAATCTGGGCATGCAGTAAGAATAAATAATCGTTGTAAACAACAAAAATACTCAGTGCCCATTTAGAGCAGTACAGCAGAAGGGTGTCTAAGGAATAAACCTATTATTTCCAGACCTAGCCAGACTCCTACACATAGTTTGGTTAAGACCTGTCTAATTATAGGAGCATGGAAAAGTACTGCCAGCAATACCAGATTTGACTTTGTAAAAGTATTCATTTGTTGGTTGAACAGTAACGAGAAGTGGAATAGCGTATTTATATCTAACAAGATGCTAACTGTAATAAGATGCAGAGATGATGTACATGACCCAGGGCCGTTTGGGTAGTAACGGTGTGTGACCGCAGGCTAAACAAGGAGCTGCGTTTGCAGAGGACTTAGCAAAGGAAGTTTAATGACAGCACTGGAGAGCTGCGCGGTGAATCACCACCGTCCAAGAGTTAAAAAATGTTCACTTCTATTAAAGAGTAGCCTGGAGGTCTGCCTTCATGCTGCAGGAATCTGCTACCAGTTCAGATGGGGTTTAACTCTTTGGTGTCCGAGGCAGAAACCGTGCCCCGTGCAGCGAGCGGGGAGGCTGCCATGGGGGAACCCAGCCCTGGAAGTGAAGGTGGCCACGGCATCACCCACCCTCAGCCCATTCCCCGTTGCCCAGTGTCACTGTGGGGGCTCAGAGCCAGCAATGTGGTTCATGTGGAGGGACTGGTGAGTGGGGGTCCCTGGGACGTGCCTGGCAGGAGCCCCTGCAGCCAGCTTTGTCAGGCCTGCGGCATCCAGTGGGGATGGGAGAAGGGCAGTTTACCCTTCAAAAAACGTGGGGTGGTCACCCCACATGGGTGTACCCCACAGCTGGTCGGTCCCAATGGCTCTGGAAGCAAAACATCCCCTTGCTGGCTCGCTGCAGCTCTCCAGCTCCTGCCCACCTCCCCACCCCGAGAGCCGAAGGAGCTCCAGGGACTCAGACCAGGAGACGCCGAAGGATAACTGCGACCGTGAAAGGCTAAGCTGGGGAAAGCCAGACTGCTGGGCAAGCTCGCTTCCTTTCTTCAAACCTTATTAAGCTTCTGAATCTGAGGGAGAACTTAATTAAAATGAATAAAGGTAATAAAGGCTTAGGAGGGGGCGAGTAGAGCAGCAAGCCCCAAACAGAGAGATGGAGACAAGAGGAAAAGAAAGAGCAGGAAGGAGTAAAAATCAGGATTCATACACTGGGGTTTCAGACTCCTTTCAGCTAGTCTTATTTTTAAAAAGGGCATGCCTTGAATTGTATGATGGATCAAAAGGAGTTTTTCCTGAAACCAATGTCTTTGCACCCCACCAAGAGTGTCTGAGCCTCTCGATAGGCACAGGAGAGCGAGCAGCCCCAGCTGCCCCCCGCGCCGGGTGTGCGAGGGTCTGGCTTTTCGGGTGGTGGGCTCAGGATGGGACCTTGGCACAGCTATCTCCATCTTCCTGCCTCCAGCTGCCCAGGTCATCGTCAACAAGTGAGGATTTTAATGGAGAAGGGAAAGGATGGATTGATCCTTGCTGCGATTGCACGTTTTTCATCTGGAGACTCTGTCCCCACATCTTAAAAAGTGTTTGTGAGGCCACCCTGGTGTTATTTCTTCTACGGTGGGACTCCCCTGACGAGCTGCTGCATTGCAGTGATGGTTCAAGGGACAGAGGTCTTCAGGGTGAAGAGACAGCCCTGAAACCTTCCCGACGTTGGCAACCTCGCTCTCTGTGCCCCTCGTGCCCTGCAGCCGCAAAACGAAAAGAAACTGCAAAACTTCTGTTACAGGGGATATTTAAATCTTCACTGCAAAACTTTCTTCAGAGATGTTTTTCCTTGTTCATTCGACCCTTTTCATAGCAGAAAGAAGGCAGCTCTGTTGTGCAGGTCTAGCGATGATAACCCCATCGACATCTGCTGTTATTTCATAGTGGACTTTCCCAGGCCAAGAGATCCATACACAGTCTGAAAACTGCAGCTAACTTGAGTTATACATGACTCTTAAAATGCTTGGGTATTGTCTGAAAGTACCTTAAAATCAATTTTTACAATGACATTTCATTTGATATGGCAAAAAAAAATAGGGACCTTGAAAAAAAAAAACCAAAAATTTTTCTCCTTCTTTTTAAGTTTCTGCAGAAAGCAAAACAGGACCATCCAAAAGTCACTGAATGTAATAAATTAATGTTCTGGTTTAACAGATCGAAAACACCTAATGGGAAATGAAAGGTTACTCTTAAAGAGATGCCCCACAAGTCAGCTATTTTAAGCGAGGGCAGAAGCAATAGGGTATCACTGCAACATTAAGCACTGCTGTAATGTTATAGGAGAGGGAGAACCTGCCCCCTGATATTGAGAGTGCCTTAATTATGCGTATCTGAGCTTCTGCTGGATCATGGGCTGAGCACGATTCACGGCTTTGAGCTTTGAAGGAAAGCTGCTTCCTTGCAGTGCAATTTGGAGAGCCGCACGATGAGCCTGCTGTGACAAGGCTCCGCTCCTTCTCAGCCGGGAGATGATGATCACGGTGAGAAATCCCGCAGCCGGGGAGCAGGTCGTGCACCGCTGCACACAAGCACCGGCACGCGGCGTGCGTTGTTTGGGCACCTTCCACGTGTTTTAGAAAAAGCAAAACAGACTGACTTGAAAAAGCAAAACTAAGACACTGCGGTGTCCGAGCACTCAGATAATATGCAGACTGAGGGATAAATCAGGAGTGAGTGGAAAAGTGCATTTATCCACTGAAAACTCTTGCCCACCACCAAAGAAACAAAACTCTGACGGTTTCCACAAAACCACTGGGGAGAAGCACAGGTCCCTGGAGGCAAAGATACAGACGTAGCAGGCAATAAAAGGATCACCACTTTTTAATGTTTGTCTCAGTATCCATCATTCACCTCCGCTCCGTAGCAGAGGTTTTCCTTCACACAGGTCTGAATCCCCGCAAGCTTTGTTCATTCTGTTTCCTTGACTGACAAGATACCATCTGCTTTATATAGTGCCTTTTGCTTTCTTTGGGATTTGTAAAGGAAAACCAACTAACTTTAAATTGCAATTAATTTATCACTAGACACATTATCTTCCGATTGCTTCACTGTTGCTTCAATATAATTTGCTGCCCGTCTTCGGTGGAGGCAGGTTTGACGTGAACACATCAATCTCTTCTTATTTGCCCTGGAGGTCTGTAAATACCAACTGCTGCCAGGCACCTCGTGAGAAAGCAGTTGCACAGCCGTGAGGCTGTGTTGAGTCAAAACCTGCAAGCCCAAGCATTCATCAGAAATGTTATTAATGTGTGCCCTTTATTGAGTTATGTAAGTTAATTTAATGGTAGGAAGGGGCACGGCTGGTTAGCTGGGACTGGGGCTGCTGGGATAGTCCAACTGGTCTCCCTGGGAAGGAGGATGGAGCAAGTCTTTGGCCAAGGCAACCGCAGCGGGGGGATTTCTTCAGAGAAACTCCCGGGTTGGACCGGTCTATGGGAGAGTGCCAAGCAGACCATGGGCACAGCGGGTCAATATCCATAACAGGTCCTTTTCCAAAAGCGTCATTCCAGAATATACAGGTTCAACAGGGAAAATAGGACGTACCAAACCCTGACAACACCAGGGTGCCAGCCATTTGTAAGAGGATGGCTTGTGCCAGCTTGCTGAACTGGTCGTTGGTGGTTCTCCAGGCTTCCTCTAGGATTTGTTGAAACAGGCGTGATGCTCATCATCACCAACACCTCCTCGAGGTGTTCCTTGCAGAGGGATGAGCAGGAATACTACAACTGGTGACATGTTTTGAAGACTGAAGTTCACATAACCAGTCTTAATTGAGTCCTGCTCTTGCTGTGCCGACAGCAATCCATTATGTGCTGGAGCTGCCGGTGAGACGCGCACACCAGGCAGACACAGACATGGGGGCTTTAGCTCAGCTGTGTCACACCAAATTCTCCCTTTTTACACCACGAACCAGCCAGCAGTGAGGCTGCTCACCATTGCTGTCACCGCAAAGGCTTGGGCTAGTCGGAGGCTGAGGGTGGCAGTGGTCCCACGGCTGCAGGGACCCCACGGATGCCACCCACACCTCGGTGGTCCCCTGCAACCTGGGGATGCGGGAAGAGAAAAAGCGCTCTCAACGGGGAATGGGAAATTATCAAGGACTCAAGGGAAGAGAAATGTATGGAAAAATATGTCATGATATCTATGAAGAGCAGTATTCAGCATCAGGTAGCCGTGGGTTTTGCTGCTCATTCAGTCATTTTTTAACACACACGTTTATAACATCACCACTCGTGATAATTTATTTGTATCCGAAGGACCCAGTGAAGGAAACCAACACACAGGAGAGGTGGGACACTGGGGAAACCATAACAGAGGGTTCAGTCACAGCTCATCCCCGGCCTGAGAGGATGCTGGGCTGAGTAATCTGTATATATCCGGGAAAAGGTCATTCTGAGGGAGGATTTGCATGGGGAAAAATGGTTTACGAGTAGTAGAAATAAATAATCCTTGCAAATCACTGGAGGTGATACAAACCAGCTGGGGCCAGATGAATCTGGGCAAAAAGCAGACCTTTCTACACAGCCCCAAGAAACCATAAAACCCTCCTTGCCGTCCTGCCCCACCGCTGTGATTTACACACACCCCTAGCTCAGAAATAACAGTCCGTTGGTTTTTATCAGTCTACATTGAAGACGACGTTTTTCCTACGCTTAAGAAAAAGGTTTGTTTCAAAACCTTTACCCTAGTGCTGGGTTAAACTTTGTATAAGGCCAATAGTTTTAATGATATTTGGAATAAATTTGATTTAAAGGAACAGGACTTTGAGTCGGGGAGAGTATCAGGCAATAGGATAAGAGTCAGTCTAATGTACTGCTGCTTATTTCCTCCATTTGGCTCAGCAAAATGAGGTCCAGCAGTTTATTGCTTAATGAAATGTTATCAGGCGGCATCAAACAGATTAAGTTCCTAAGCTAATGAACACGCCTGGAATATTCCTTCATCCCGTGCCTTCCATGAAGCTGGAAGGAAAACATGCCAGGTGGAATGGAAAACGTACAGAAACATGTTCCCCTCACCTGCTGCGAAAACCCAGCATTGCTGGGTCTGAAGGTAGGAAATACACCACCAGGCACGTTCACTTGGTATTTTGGGATTTCCCAGGCAGAACTGCACCGACCCTGCTGCGTCCAGACCAAAATCTGCCTTCAATGCATCTTTAAAAGCAACCCCCTGAAGCCACTCAGGCATGGGAAACACGCCCCAAACCTCCCAGATGTCCTCAAGGCTCTCTGAGATGCCCTGCAGATAAAATAGTAAATAAGGAGATGGGTAAAAATGGATGATGGAGTGGGCCATCAGTGAGGATGGCTTTTGTTCTAAAGAAATGGAAACGGTGCGTGAGATAAAGAAGGGGAGCTGGAAGATCTGCAGACCAGTTGTTCCCAAATCAAGGCAGTGTGTGCGCTGATTTATGTGATCTAAACACAGTTGTTAAACATGAATGTTATCTGATGAAGTTTTACAAGCCAAGCTTTAATAAGTAAAAAAAATACTTCAGGTATTAAAAATGCAAGGCATGTGTTTTGGCACATAGAATGAGATGAGTCATTGTTTCAGACAGCGGCTTTCAATATGCGTGAACGCTAAATGGATGATGTTTGATTACAATTCCTCTCCTGAGGTATTTATGGCTATAATTAGACAGACCTTTTAGAAATTAAAGGTGATGAAGTTATCATGAATGAAATTTTCATTTAAGTGAGGCTTAAAGGATATAATGAATAAGGCACAGGAAGAGTCGCGGGAAGAAAAAACATTCTGGAAAAGTCCATTTGTCCTGGAGAAAGAAGGGATGCAAGTGAACAGCAAGAACATCTACTCCAAATTTTCAAATCTCCTTACAAAATTCGTTGTTGCTGTTTGCTGCACAGCAAAATGTATATCGCATTCATTTATGATCTATATTTCCGAAAGGAAAATATTGGGAATTGCGCTGAATCTTATTGGGAAGAATGATGTAATTGGATATAACATGAAAGATCGCTGTTCCCATTGCTTTTACATATGACTTAATTATTTAATCATGCCCATTACATCGTCTGTGCTGATGATAGGCTCTCCAAGGAATGCAGGTTTTAAAACAGTTCCTGCCAACTCCTTGTTAGCCTTCAGTATTTCTTTTTTCCAGCTGTGGAACCGTGTCAGACGTACTCAGAACATGTTTTTATAAGTTTGTGCTAGAAAAATGCTAGTCACATCCAAACCTGGGTGTGCACTGCCAGAGCTGTGAGGGCATGGTCGCAAGGTGACACATAAATCAACTTCTCCGCATGGGCAGCCCCTTCTTTCAGCAGACCAGTAAATAGGTCAGGACCAGTAACCAGGTCAGGAATTCAGCCTTGAGGAAAAAATGAGATTATACGGCAAAGGAAGCTTATCCCCATGGTATGGGCGTTGCAAGAAATACAAGGTTTGGATCTTCTTAGTTCTCCATGAAAGGGCGCTTTCACAGTGGGGTGGGGAGTGGGAAAAAGAAGCTGTTTGTGGGTTTCCGTGTGTATTTCTCTTGCGTCAGAGGTGCGTATGATGGTATTACCCCTTCACGTGACTAAATCTCATTTCTTTCTTAGAATAAAAACTTTGGCCAGGGCGTGGGTGCCATCCAGGGGTGCAGCTCCCCAGGCACATCCCAGCTCCCCAACGAGAGAACGCAGCTGCTGCCTTCAGTATGTGGATGATCAAAGACGGAGCTGGAAAAGTTTGATTAATGTGTGTGAATACATCATCTCCTCCCACAAGCCAGAAATCCTTCTGGGAAGAGGGGCGGGAGGCAGCAGCACGTGTTTATTAGGGTAGTAGCTAATGAGCAACCTTCGTCCTGCTGGAGGTGGTGGTGGGGACCTCTTGGCTCTGGGCTCGGAGCAGCAGGAACACCCCGGGGATGGGGCTGACCTCAAACCATTCAGGACAACACGGATTTCACACGTTAGGCATCTTTCTAATAATACATCCCAAAAGACCTCGAGTGATGTCCGTTCAGAGGAGGCTTTGGGAGGCTGGCGCAGTCAGACAGGCAACAACAGCTTTCCATGAAACAGGGCTACAAACCCCAACCAGAGATTGAAGACACACGCTCGTCCCGTGAGCAGAGGCAAAGCGGCTGATCTTAAAATAGCTCCCTGCTAAGAGGGTGTGAAGTGGGGAGAGGCGGCCGGGCCGGGGGAGAGCTGCAAAGAGCAGCGATAGTCAGCTGCTGAGGATGCTCCACCGCCGACACATGTTTTGGATGAGGGACAGGCCCAGGTCTGTGGTCTGTGAGGACAAGGGACTCATTCTGAGAGCTCGGATGGCTAACAGAGGGTTAAATTATCATACAAAAAAATTAGACAAC
Organism: Pelecanoides urinatrix; assembly: GCA_013400755.1. Lineage (NCBI taxonomy): Eukaryota > Metazoa > Chordata > Aves > Procellariiformes > Procellariidae > Pelecanoides > Pelecanoides urinatrix. The sequence continues at coordinate 649,510 of VZTQ01002360.1, forward strand.
ACATATTCAGCCTCAAAGAACATGTAGAAAAGTGTCTTGTAGGTAAATTTAGCCTAGACTACATTTTATGTTGCTTCTGAATATTATATTTTCTTTTGAGCCTTTATCTTAAGCCTTGATAAATACGCCTTTGCTTGTGTTCCCCCAGGAGCGCGGGGTTGCCCCCGGGCAGAGTGGTGCTCCCCGTTCTCCGCTCCTCCTGTGCCGGGCGATGCAAAGAGGAGCGGAGGAGGAACAGGACCTCACACCCCCAGAGAAGCTTCCCAACACCTTCCCGCAGAGCAGCGCTCTGCCCGCACAGGCAGCCACGGGAAAGGCACGAGCTGGACCTGCTGCTCCTTCAGCAGTCTCCAAAAACGGACCCACTTTTAGGCTGAAACAGCCCAAATGCAGCTGATGAGCCAAAGCGTCACATAAAGGCAGGATGACAGCGGCCGCCTGTGCCGGCAGGAACAACGTGATGCGACGTGTGATACAGCACGGAAATTAGGTTTGGGAATGGTCAGGTAATCGAGTAAATGCTTTTATTGTAGAAACTTGTGAGCAGCAGGTCCATTCCAATCAGCTTTAACCCAGTCTTGTGCCGCTTTAAACTTTTATCGATGAGCAGGAAGAAAGCGGAAAGCTCGTCCCTAATCAAGCTTGCAGACAACACAGAGCTTAGGGAGCTGAGGAGGAGGAGGAGGAGACGCTGCAGAGGCAGTAGCACGGTGATCTTGGTAAGCTCAGCCAGAAAAAACAACCCTTATTGTAATGCAACCTGGGCAGGCTAAAGAGCCCCAGCCACGGCAGGGATCTAGCAGGGATCTAGCAGGGATCCGGCAGCCCACTCCACCTGCAACCTCCTCTGCCGCTGCTTAATATTAAAGCATGCTTTAATTTTCTTTGCCAACAGTTGTTTGAATCACCATCTTGCAGAGATAACTGTAAGATGGAGGCTGGGGGATACAAGACCCTGGGCCACTGGTTACCCACGTTGGTGTGATGTGTTCTTGATGTTAATTGTCTGCTTGGAGCTTGGTAATGAGCAGGGATCATATTCTATTAATAGTCTTCATTCTTTCTCAGTGAGTAATCTCCCTCCTTAATTTCAAAGCTTCCCATCTACAAGATGGACTGAACTTAATTGCCAAGTTTGTGGCTGCTTTGCTATTTTTTAAAAATTGCCTATTCAAATCCACCGTGACAATTCATCCCCCACCCCTGCGTGGGATACTCTGACAAAACTCGCCCGCTCACACGAGGTTATGATTAGAAGACATGATGGATTTATCAGGAAAATATCATATAAATCAATTTTAGTCCCTTGCATAACAGATTGACAATATTTGTGACCAAGGGAAAAGCAGCCGCGGTTGTATATCCTCACGTTGGGAAGGTTCGTGCTGCTGCTCTCAAAACTAGGCTCTGGAAACGAGATCCGCATGGAACTGCGGTGGGATCGGGTGCAAATAAATCTGTTGGCAGCCGCCAACGGCTCCCTGGCAAAATTTGATGAAGCATTTAGCAAGGGTCTGTCCTGGACCTGCTTCGGCTGTCATGGCCCCCCAGAGCCGGGAGGGACAGCAGGCAGAAGACCTGCAAGATCTTGAGAAATTGGAGAAAGATGTGGCCGCAGGGATGAGTGCCAAGTGTGACGCTTGGGCAGGAACAATCGATTGCATTGACAGACGATGGAAAACCAGCCATGGGCTGTTATCACAGGTTACCAGCGAGAATTGAGTCGTGCTGTCGTTAAAAAAAAAATGTTAAAAAAAAAAGAAGCAAATATCCTGCTTAGATGTCTAAATAAGGAGAACAGCCTTCTTGAAGGTGTGCTGCTGCTCTGTGTAAGCCCTGGAAAAGCTTCGTTTGAAGGCTGCAGGCAGTTTTGGGAGCACAGCAAGGGCAGAGAGCACGGCAGAGAGCAACAGAAGCGCTGAGGAGTCTTGAAGACACAACGTTGGTGGAAAGAGTTCAACATTGGATGGTTTAGCCTTAGGTGAAGAGTGAAGGGGCATGTGCTGAATCTTTAAGAGGAGAATAAAGTGTTCTCCAAGGGCCTGGGGTTAAGAACAAGGAATCAAGGCATGAAAGGGATGAAGTGGGAGATGATGGCCCAGAGCCCTTTGGGCAGAGCATTTTTTTGAGGCTTCCCAGGTTTGGGGAGAGAGCACTGGCCTGGAAAGCATGGCTGAAAGGAGCTCTGGACCTGCTGCCACTGCCAGCGCTTTGTTTCTGTTCCTGCGAAGCTTTTTCGTCGCTCTTGTGCAACCTCAGCTAGCTGTGCTTCCTCCCACCCAGCTATTTCACATTTTCACATCCTCATTACTTTTTTGTTCTTTAGATAAATATTGATCGCGTTCCAGGTTTCTCTTAAGTTGTGAAAGCACATTCTCCAAAGCTCCAAAATTTTAGCTCTGCCAAGACAAGGGAGACACTCAGGACTCTCTCATGAGGCAAGGCAGGCACCAGTACTTCTCTGAATGTGCTGGTTTTCACCCCAGACCTTGTTCTCCCTCTGTTCAGTAATTGGCAATTTTACCTTCGTTTCTGGATTGAGGTCTCAGTTGCTCTAGACACAAAGAAACGCCGGCACGGTTGCATGGGCACACTTGGCCCAGCCATAATGAGACAAGACAAGTTGTGCCGCATGGGGAGGCAGGTCCCAGGCACCACCACAGTTGTCTGCCCTTCTTTTTGGTTTTAATTTACTTGTTATTGGTTTAGCATGTGACCACCCACTAGCCCGCAGAAGAATAGTGTGGGCAGAGGACTAGATTAAACCAAAATGTTCCTGCTCAAACTCATGTCATGTGAATTACAAACTGTTGACTTTCAACTTGGAAAAATCCATCCCCATCCGCCTCCGAGCACCCCGCACTCCCCGGCCCCCCACCACGGTGCCTCCCCCTTGCCGGGAGGGGTCCGGGCTGCCACGAGCATCCATTCGGAGGACCATCAGGAGCACCTGGAGACTCTCCTGGAAAAATCTGAGGACTGGATTCCTCGCCCACAAAATAAACACACCCACAAAGCTGAAAGCACCCATGGGTGCACAACGGCCCCCCCTCCCAGGGACGAAGCTCGCCCAGATTGCCCAACGATGAGCTGTGCACCCCTGTGGCTCACGCCTGTGGACATTAGTAGGGGTACCAGAGCTTAGAAATCCCCGTTACATGATCCCAGTTCACCTCCACAGTGCCACAAAGAGCAGGGCCTTTCAAAATGATATTCTTTCATTAGCTCCTTCGCTAGCAAGAAGCAGCTCCGCTTGGAGCTCACCTAATGTCTTTAACGAGGCATGTATCGTCCGCTACAAATGAGCGGCTGCACAGGAACGCCTGCCCGATTTGGCTTTAATCTTGTTTTCATTTTTGTGCTCTTGAAGGTTAACTTCAGAGCTGGGAGCTCCGACCCGAGCTCTTTTGCTCACAGCCTGTACCGCATGCAAATAACAGTCCCTTTCTCAGGCTGCCTTTAACCTTGATGTGAAGGAACTGTTCCTGCAGATGAGAGAGGGAGAGATCAAGGAGCGTATCAGCAAGGCCGCGGCTCTGTGTTTATACTCCAACTGCCTGACATTTATTGCAGTCTAGACAACACAAAATGTCCTGATTACGTGGCTCTGGTCCATACTCACGCACAGGGACAGGCAGCCTGGTGCAGGGACACGAAGCGCTGTAATGTTTGTCATACAACAGCATCATTTTACTTGTCCTTTTTTCTTTTCCATTTATAATATTCTGCTTTGTACAACGCAAGTTTGCAACCCTGCATGTGTATCGGCATGGTTTACGTGGGGATTACTCACACGATGGCATTGCTTAGATGCCAGAGGAGAAATCATGGTCCTGCCATGCCAGGCACAAGCCACCTTCAGAGTAAGAGACGCTCGCTGATGTCTCAAGAGCTCGTAGTCAGTCAAATGTGGTGGCAGAAGGAAAGGACGTACATTACCCTTGTCCCATGGAGGGGGAAGGTGCTGTGCTCAGCAGCAGGGCTGTGGGACCGATCCTGCGTGGAGCTGGGTGACCATCTGCTCCTCGGGCACCAGCTCCCCAGTAGTGACCTGGGACTCCCCATCACCCCCTTCCTCACCGGAGTAGCTAATGAAGCATTAACTGCTATGGACTCCCCGAGAGGAACTGATTATTGAATGATTAACACTGTCCCACTCCTTAGGCCAGAGCAGGCAGCCAAAATTCAGTCTTTGGGGGTTTTTCTGAAGAGAAAATGGGAACAGAGCTGGTGGAAAACCTTCAGCTTCCTGTCCATGCAAACAACGTAACCTCAAATAAAGGATGCTGCTCACACCCATCCACTCCAACAAGGCTTCACCCGCTCACCACGGGGACAGTCTGTGTGCAGTTATGCATCTGTAATGCAATACAACCAGTAATTTCCCATTAGATATTTTGTCCTGACCAAGGTTTGTGTGTTAAACTACTCAAATACAGTATGTAAAAGTGGGTTTTCTTCCTGCATCTATACAGTTCCTCTGGCTCCCACCTGTGGTGACAGAGCTGGCTGGTCCCTGTGGGACTCACCTTGTTATTCAAAAAGATGAGCGTTTATCATCAGAGTAGGTAGGAGCTGCCACGTAACTGGTGGCAGAAGGTGTGGTTTGCTGGAACGCGGGATAATAGCCGAAGTTTTCATATGCTTTGTGATTTCCTCAGCTGTTCTGTCTCCATTGGAGTGGAAATGAATGAAGGTCCTTTTAGGAGAACCTGTGCTATTCACACATTATTCAAAAATGCTTCCAAAATACCATGTAATTCATATTTAATGATGTCTGATTGTTGTTAAGGGTTAAAGATGAAAAACTGCAGAGGAATACTGGAAAATAGACGCTTTTAGAATCATAGAATCAGTAAGGTTGGAAAAGACCTCTAAGATCATCGAGTCCAACTGTCAACCCAACCCCCCCATGCCCACTAAACCATGTCCCCAAGCGCCTCATCTACACGTCTTTTAAATCCCTCCAGGGATGGGGACTCCACCACTGCCCTGGGCAGCCTGTGCCAAGGCCTGACCACTCTTTCAGGAAAGAAATTTCTCCTCATGTCCAACCTAAACCTCCCCTGGCACAACTTGAGGCCGTTTCCTCTCGTCCTATCGCTGTTACTTGGGAGAAGAGACCGACCCCCCCTCGCTCCAACCTCCCTTCAGGCAGTTGCAGAGCGCGATGAGGTCTCCCCTCAGCCTCCTCTTCTCCAGGCTGAACACCCCCAGTTCCCTCAGCCGCTCCTCATCAGACTTGTGCTCCAGGCCCTTCCCCAGCTCCGTTGTCCTTCTCTGGACACGCTCCAGCACCTCCATGTCCTTCTTGTCGTGAGGGGCCCAAAACTGAACCCAGGATTCGAGGTGCGGCCTCACCAGTGCCCAGTACAGGGGCACGATCCCCTCCCTGCTCCTGCTGGCCACACCAGTGCTGATACAGGCCAGGATGCCGTTGGCCTTCTTGGCCACCTGGGCACGCTGCCGGCTCGTGTTCAGCCGCTGTCGACCAGCCCCCCCAGGTCCTTCTCCTCTGGGCACTTTCCAGCCGCTCTTCCCCAAGCCTGGAGCGTTGCCTGGGGTTGTTGTGGCCGAAGTGCAGGACCCAGCACTTGGCCTTGTTGAACCTCCTCCATTGGCCTCGGCCCATCGATCCAGCCTCTTGCCACAACAGAGACCTCAGGTGCAGTCAGTAGCAGGGGTGAGGGGAGCACTCCTGTGCATCTTCTCACTCGACGGTCTCAGGACGATGTCTGAACGTCAAGGAAACTCCCAGAGCATCCTTGTGAGGCTGATAACTCCTTCCGCACACCCCTAACTGCCACATAGCTCAATACAACCAGGCGTTGGCTGTATTGCCAGCAAACGAGGAGTGCTGGAGGGAACGATACGCTGCTGCTGGTCCTACCTGGACAGTCTGAGCCACAGTTTTATTTCTCACATAAAACTACGCTCCAGCACAACTCATCTAAGGCAGGGCAGCCTCAGTGCCTGCTGGAAACAACTATGGCGGTCTTACGTATGGTTCCTTCTGTTATTTCAAGCAGAGGTGTATAATTGGGCCAGGTTTTCCCCTTTCTCATTTCACAGCTGTTCCAAGTGACTGTATTAGCTTGAGGATTAGGGCTCCCATGTGTCAGACCCCAGGGAAGGGCTGGGAGTTCATCCAAGGCCCAGGCCTTTGTTTGGTTTACGCATTGTGCAAAGGGTCAATGCTCTTGAGGGGCTTTCTACGCAGTCTAAATCATAGCAGATTAATAGGATTTTATACAGGAACGAGTAGGAGTTGCTTTCTACCCTTATTTATTTGGACTAGCGCCGATAACAGCCCGGCGATTTTCCAGACAGCACAGTCTCTGCTCAGATTTCTCCAAACAAGCCTGAGCAGATGAACAGAGAGCGTCGAGGAGGGAAACAATAACCGAAGAGGATTCCTTACAGTCACCTCGTATCTGCACCACGTTGGCATTCAGCACGTTGGGCTGCAGGGTGAAAACAGGCTGCCTCAAGGATGAAAATAAAAGCACATTAACTCGCATTGGAAAGAAAAAACAAAGGGGCATTTTAACCAGGGGCCCAAGTCAGCAGCTCTTCCTTGACCCCGTCAGCAACCCGGCTGCTGGGGCTGAGAACCCCCTCCAGCTCCCCCGCTGTTCTACAGCCGGAGTACGAAAAACTACGCTCTCGAGTGTTCAGTGCAGATGCCAAGACCCCTTCCACGTGGGGTCAACACAGTAGTTTTGTGAGGTTTCTACCAGGGTAGTACTAGGGCTTTTTAATTCCTTAGTACTGCTGGTACCATTTTTTTTTTCTCCTCTGCTTTTCCTGACGAGGGCTGAGTGAACGTTCAGCAAAACACCTCTTTTTACTGCACGAATACAGCAACCCCAACTGGCTAAGCCTCTCACTCTGGATTGAAGCACCACAGGGAAGCCCAGGGAAAGCAGTTCCTCAGTTTAAAGAAATATGTAAAGTTTTGTCTCAAACCTCCACCTTCTGATTTGCTCTTCTTCAGTGCTGGGAGAAGGAAAGCCTCTTTTTTCCCCCCCTTCTTCTCAGCTGTCCCTACATCCCTATCAGTCATATGCTGACAGCTAGGAATTACTGGGCATTTGCCACACTGGGGATATTGAAATTCTTTTTACAATCCCCTTCATACAAAATTAGCCACAGTGTGCACAGCACAAGTTACGCGTTGAGATAGTACCCAGAGACGAGACTGAATTTTGTCACATTTTTGTATTAGTAAAGACTAAAAGCAAGCCCCGAAGAGTCACAGACTCTAAAAACTCTACACCCAGCAGTAAGCTCTTAGCTTAAAGCTGAGCTTCTGGCTCCATCTGCTGCCAGAAAGATGGAAAAGATGAGAAGGGAACAAGAAGCAGCACCCCCCCCCCCCCAACACAAAAAAATAAAAAAAAAAAAAAAACAAAAACNAAAAAAGAAAAAAAAAAGAAAAAAAAAAGACACAACTAAGGCCTGTTTTTCTACTTAACTAATCCACTAACATTGCTGTTAGAAGACAAACAAAACAGAGATTGCTTCATCATGGAAACTTCTAACAGGTTCAAGATGTGCAGCTCTTCACCAGGTCATGACCGATAGGCATTTGGGTCCTATTAAGTAAGTAATCTATTTTGGTAATTTTTAACTTTAGAAAATACCGTTTGATGACATAAATTCATGGTTTTGCAGCTGAAAAGAAGCCCAGATAAGGGGCAATGTCATAAGCCTAGTTCCCAAGATTGCCAGCAGGAAAGGGAACAAAAAAAAAAAGGAAAACCTTCACTATATGTTTTCCTATCTCCCCACGGTTCGCTATGTTGCTCTTGCCTTTCAGTATTTCACAAGGTGCCTTTAAATCTTGGTTTACATTTATCCACAAACACAGTAATTTTTTTTTTTTATGTCATTATATATATTCCATGATTGCATGCCAAAAACCACGCACACTTCTCTTGCCAAAGTGCACGGGCAGCCAGCACAATTGGGCATTATTTCTGCAAACAAAGCTTCCAGTGAAGCCAAGGGCTGTCCTGGGTGCCCGAGGAATGCTGGTTTGGGCCTTGGGTGCTTAGATTACCTCCCTGGGTTTGCACAGCACTGAACGCAGAGTCACTCTTCATTTAGGAAAGCATTTCATATACCTGATGCAAAAAAACATCAGAAGTTACTTCACAAAAATATGTGCAAGCAATATAATGGAGACAGATTAAGACTTTGCAGCCAAATGCTTAAAGCAACATTTTGTAGATACATACGTATACCTTTAGGAAAATTTTATTGCTGTATAGCTCTCGTCAAAGAAACCTAAACCCTCTGGATAGACAATACAGATCTCTTTCAAGTACCATTTTAAAAATAAAATTTCAATTACACCAGCAAAAAAGCATCACCAAAGAAATGCTATTTCCATACTCTCATCTCTAACTAATACAAAGTAAGAAAAGCACTTGAGAAATACTGGGAAGGTAGAGAAAGGGCATTCTCTGAGCTTGCTTTCTCACTTCCTATGAAGTTATCATGCAAAAAAAATACTGATAATATTTTATGACGTCTTATATATTTTCTTTGCACGTTTCAGTGTATATATTACACTAATTTGTAAATGATTTTCAGTTTGGCCTCCTTCAAACTAAACTTTGCTCAGGACCAGCATTTGGCAGAGCTATATACACTTGAGCAATGAGTGGAACAAGTACAAACCCGAAAGCAGAGGGTAAAGACACTTTAGTTATCTACATTTTTGTAGTAATAAAAGCCCTGAAAAAATTTTCTAAGGCTAATTAAAATCCCAGTCAACAAAACCAGAGACTGATTTACAAGCACATTAGTTATACAAGCAGCTATATTTGAGTTTGGGAGGTTTAAGCAGTGTCACTGAAAACTGGCCAAATCCCAGATTATGCGTGCTAGGAGACAGACAAAAACCTCTTTCCATGATAAAGCAAACCCTGCTTTTGCCCCCTCTTTCTCAAAACACACACAACATATCAGATGATCTTTACGATAGCCCATAATTTTGCCACTTTGCACACTAGAAGAGGAGGAGCTTTGACATTTCCTTTGGCCATTCCAGCTCTTCCTGCTATCTCACTGACAACAGCCAAGATGTTTTTTACATTGTTGTTGAAGCGGAGACAGGCTCAATGTCTGGGAAGAGAAGTCCTGGGTTCCTGTCTTCACTCCCGAAATAACATATGGAATTCTGTACTTGTTCGGGCATTGAACTGTGATTAAACCAAACAATCAAAAAAAACCCCTCTCTGCTTTAGCTGCAGTCACAGACCCTCGCCCTTGCTGTGCTTCCCTCCCCATGAGGTTTGCACTGGTTTGCAGCAGTGTTGTTTCACAAGCAGGAGCGGAGTTTGTCCCACCCCCAGAAAGACAGACAGCGACAAATGCACTCGCGTAGGACACGGGACTCACTCATTCCGAGCCACCTCCTGGATGCACATCCTCGCCACCAGCGTATCAATGCAAAAGGCGAGAACCACCTGTAACAGTGCCTTGCAAAGGTCCTGCCCATCCGAAACATGTATTTAGGCTCTGAACATGCCTAAATATGATGATGACTTCATCATCCTCAATCCCGTTCCCGAATTTCTGAGATGCTTAGGCAGGTACTATGCACCCACCTCCCACAGGGAGTTGTGACTGTGGGAACAAAGCAGAATTGAGAGCCACTCGGAGAACTTTCAGGTTAAAACAGAAAACTCATCAACTACCCAGTCATTAAATTAGGGCAATTTAGGATGACAATTTTTGACTTGTCTTCAGAAGGGCTATACATACCTTGATTTTCAAAAGCTTGCAAAGAAATTGGATTCACGAAGCAACCATAAGATGAATAAAAAGCCCAGAAATCAGTCAGCAATGGTCTGCTGTAGAAAAAAAAAGATTTCTCAAGTTCTGAGCAGTCTTGACCTAGTAAATCTGCAACCAGAAAGTGGGTTGGACAAGATCAGAGCTCAAATTGGTCACCAAAAGCCTGAGAAAAATTCTCAGTAACAGAGGATGAAAGTCAGTAGACCAGACCACAAAATTTTACATGCAGGTAATTCATGCTTATTATACAAATTTAAAAATGGGGGAAAACAGCTTCAAAGCTGTTGTTCAAAACGGTTTGCACAGAAGGGAGTCTGGGAGCACAGACTGAGAGATAAAAATATCATGCTACTGCAGGAAAACCCAAACCACAACACTGGGGCATAACCTACAGTGCAGCATAGAAGCCACGTGAACTAGTCGAGCTCTGCTCAGCTTTAGTGAGGGCATGGCCGGAGCACTGAATCGCGAGGGAGAACAGCAAGAACGATGAAGGGCTCTAGAAAACGTTACCTCAGGAAAGAAACAGAATTTTAACTAGAGAAGGAGCAATGACTGAAACAGGAACGATAACAAACTTTAGGTATGTAAAAGGCTGTTGCAGAGAAGGAAAATAACCTGTTCTCTGTGGCCTGACGGGCAGTCTAAGTGGGCAGAGAGAAGGACAGATGGAGAATATGGTAGGAGACTTGCTAACAGTAAGGACAGGGAAGCACTGAAACAAAGACTGGAGTCTTCCGCCCTACAGCCCTTTCAGGCGATTAGGCAAACAATGACATAGCCATAACTGGGGCAGGGGAACGGACCTGACCATGTCCTTCGTCCTTGCCAGCTCTATTACTCTCCAAGTAAACATTTTGGCTGCTAAGGATTTTCTGGGGTTTACCTTTTGGCCTCTGAAAGGACTCCAGCAAATGCCGTTTACATTATGGTTTCTTTCAGTTATTTCACTCCTTTCCAATCAGATTACATAAGCACAGCTTTCAGAAATGCCAAACTTCCTAGGCAACACCTTTCTGCATTTTTTTCTTAATCCTAAGACTAACAGTCACAGTGACACACTACCCCTTGCAACAATGAGGCCTTTCCAAATTGCAATCAGTCTTACTTCATCCATAGCAGATGACTACTCAGTTTGTCTCACCGAGGTAGGGCAAACGGTTCTGTGACCCTAACCAGCAGACCGATTCATTTCCATAAACTAAGTTGCCTTTAAAATACAATTATTTACCATTTTCAATTAGAAACACGTGACTGCATTTGACCCCTATGCTTGGCAAAGGGAACATTTTGCATTAACAGTGATTAATCAGGGTTTAGTCTCAACTAACACCAGCTCAGTTAAGAAATATGAAAAAACAACCTAGTGCAAGAATAGCAGCCAACTCCACAACTGCATACAGAATATTATATTGGCAGCGTCCTAAGGCACGGAAGTGCAGAAGCAGTCACCCTGTAAAAAAATACAGCAGAAGCTTCCATATAGAGATCGACAGAAACACAGACTACCAAGGCAGCACTTGCTCGGGCTCTGGACAGAGACGACTTCAAGTTTCTGTAGGGCTTGCTCTTTGTGTATTTTAGTTGTGCATCAACATTTTTTTTAATGCAAGGCATGTTTTAATATAAACATCCAGATTATAGAAAGTTTCATAACAGTAAAAACAGATCTATATGCTCAGATCTATTTTACAAGATTGCAAAGCCAAACACTGAGACCAGGCTTGAAAATAGCATCTCTTATCATACAACCAAAATATTGTACATATAGAACACAGCTCGATGCTTCTCAAGTTCACCAGCATAACACCCACTTTGTCAAACCTTCAGCATTAGAACTTTTTTCTAGCTACAAATGAGAAACAGAAATTCATCCATAATGACAAGTGCTTCCATCCTACAGACATCTCATCAAGGGGCAAAAACGCCAAATGTGATGTCTTGGAGAGTGATATGAGAGTGCAAGACCACCCTCACTAAAATATATACAAATGACACTTTAAGCTTTGGCCAAGACTTTCAACAATTAAACGGATTTCTACAGATATCTCCCCTCAAACATTGTGACTTAACTGTTCAGTAGGTACACGAGTAGATGAATAGAACCTCACTACTTTATTTCCAAGTATTCCAAGATTGAAAACTCTAAAATCATTCTCTATTTTCTCCAGAGCCATTATAATTTAAAGACATAGCTATGTTTTAAGAGTCAAGTCCTCTTAGATAAAAGGAATGAGAGATGCTTGCTTCAAGAGCAGGCCTTCATCGCACATATTTCAACACACCACCTTGGGTAAGTCAGCAGATATACTTTAAAAGCCATGTGTTCAGAAAGACAGAATGGTCTTATGAATTATTTCGATGCACTCTCTGATTTCATCCTCCTTAATCACAAGCGGTGGTGCCAGCCGAATGATATCACCATGCGTAGGTTTGGCAAGAAGTCCGTTATCACGAAGCCGCAAACACACCTTCCAGGCATCATAGTCTGCAATCAAAGGAAAAAGAAAAGACATTTACACTACAGCAGAAAAAGTGGCACCATTGCAGCATATGGTACGTGGGGCCAGACTGTAAACTCCTTGCCATCTGGCAGTGAAAAGATCAAGTGTATTGACAAATGCAGTGGTCACTTCTGAGCATCTGAGCAACTCCCCAGAATTTGCAGTGAATATGCAAGACGGCTGCAAAACTGCAATTTGTCTGAAGGGACTCACAAGTTTGCCTCCAGCACACCAAGTTTTGCTCCTTCACAGCTGAGTGCTTGTCTAGGTGCAGCAATAAATTTAAAAAGTGAACCATGCAAAGGGGAGGTAAGAGAACATCTGGATAGGACTTCAGACAAGGTTACATTTGTGCCTGGATTTCAGTGCATCACGTGCATGTCTTAGGAAATTATAACACCTCCCTGCAGCACTTTGTCACTTAGCATATTCATCACAAAAATAATTGTCTGCTCTGGCTTCTAAGCAGTTTTCTGATATAATTAATCCCTAGAAACTTGTTCTCAGTCATTAGCTTTTTCCTTCCTTGTACCCTCCTGTATTCACTGTACTCTTCTAACTATCCTGGAAACAACCAACCTCAGCCGATCCTTCCATAATCCGACAGAAACTCGTGTTCCACATGTGGCCAGTTTTCTTCCAATGAGGAGACAAAAGAATATTTGTTGGGAGCTAGATTCACCATCGGGTTTGAACATTATCAAATCATAAAAGAATTTGAATTGTTAAAAAAAAAAAAAAAAAGTTCAGACTTATTTAGTAAAAAAAAAAAAAAATATTTTTAATAGACCACAGTCACTTGAATAAATTTTCAGTAGGTGCTACGGTACTATAGCCGAGGTCTGAAGCCAAACGTGATGCCTGTAAGCCATCCCCCTACTCCATTAAGATACTTCCAATTTAAGTTGAAAAATATTTTTTCATGCTATGGTTGTGCAGCTGATTATATTTCCTTACCTTTGGTTTCCCGAATTACAATGGCATTTAATAGTCCTTTTCCTCTTACAGAAGTTACAATATCAGATGGTGTCTTCATGAGCTCATTTCTTAGTATGTTACCCATTACTTCTGCATTTTTAGCCAAGTCTTCCTCTTCAATTACCTAAAGGGAAGCCAGATCTACAGTCAACTGAAGGGCACTGCATTTTGTTTGCGTACCCTGCTGGAATGGATGACTAATGACATTGCAATTGCTGAGATACAAAAGCTGGTGCATCCAAAGTGTCACTGCAAAGGCTGCATGTCCAAGCACATTGGTATTAAGCCTTTACACGTTCATGTTTACAGGAAACAATAATCTCTTTGAAATTTTATTCTAAATTAACTGCTTTTCATTTGCCATTATTTACAAGTAAACGGTAAGCCTCTGAAGACTCTTAATCTGTCCAGGTCCACACATTGGGTAATGATGAGGCTTTCTGAGTGACTTGCATTACATGTAGTCAATTATGCAGTCACAGAATAATTAAAATATGGACTCTGGACAAGACATTTTACTAGCTTCTGTTTGAGCTCCAGTAGCATATATGTGTTATCAAGCTCATAGAGCAGCAGCCTCTGCAATACGGTAAATAAGCCAATTTAAAAATGCCTTTGTGAAATTAGTGAAACTACTTTACTGAATTTACATAAGTGCCTTGAAACTTCCCCCAGATAAATTTTATTTTGTCATTTAAGACATTAAGACCATAAGAACACAGAAATCAGGACATATTTCCAGTAAAGACTTTAAAATTTGTTTTGTGATCTATGCAAACAGTTAACCACTACCAATTTTCCATTCTTACTTAAAGCTAGATTTCTACTCATAGCATAACAAATAACAACATTTATTTAAGCAAAGATCATGTCAGTGTGACACCCTTTTTCCTTTGGAATCCAAACCTCTATTACAACACACAAACCTCCAGTGCTGCCATTGCAACACGGCAAGCTAATGGATTTCCTCCATATGTAGATCCATGTTCACCAGGCTTAATGGTCAGCATAACTTCATCATCACATAGTACTGCCGAGACCTAAAATGGGAAGGTCAGCCAATTCATTTACATATATATTTAGAACAGTAAACTAAAATATCTCTGAACCAAACTTTTCCTCAGGAAAGGATAATTTTCTGCCTTTGGTGATAAATTACATTTACATTCCCAGCTCTATATAGAGGAGAGCATATCTGAAAATCATGTAACAGCTTAATCCCTTAAATACACTTAGCTATAGTGGTAACATAAAACATCTAACTACAGTTGAGGGGCATTTCTCCAAACTGAATATTATTTCAAGAGTTTAAGCTTCAATATTCTGTTTAACAACTCAGAAATACCTTCAACTGGCCAAAATAGTTCAAGGCATGTTGTAATTTCCAGCTTAATCAGCAGGAATTTAAGTCACTCCAAGAGGATAAAATCAGTCATGCCAAACAACTGAAATAATGCCAGTTGTTCAGAAATGGCTTTATAATATATGTTTTTCACACACATTAGTATTTTTTTTCCTTTATCGAATTAATCTAGAAATTAATCACAGCAAGACGGTGATAAACTACTCTCCAGAGAGAATACAAAACACTAACCAGTAATTCCAGAATGAAAAGCTGATCACTGGACACTTATTTTCCTGACAGTATAATATCAAACTGAAGAAAACAGAGATACACCAAATTTATTCAATTCATTGACAAGGGCCAAAACAGCTAAAAATCTTCCTAAGAAGATGGCATCTAATGACTTGCCGCCGTAACAAGTCAAGTATCAACACAGAAAGTTCAGGATACTATATATCCATTTCAGCTATAAAGGTAATACTATGTATTAAATTATTTTCTTAGGTATCTCTCACAGGCTGGACTATCTGGGCTACAAATCATAGTTAATCTTGTAAACACCAATTTCCAAGTACAACAAACATCAGATTTATTGTTCTTCCAACTAGACTTTCAGTGTTAATTACTTTAAAATCATTATTCAACAAATGGATATTTCTTTGTTACTCACAGGATATAAGCCACCAGAAAGGGCCTTTCCAAGAAGAATTAGATCAGGTCTCACATTTTCATGGTCAACAGCTAGCATTTTCCCTGTTCTGGCTAAACCAGTCTGTACTTCATCAGCAATAAATAGAACCTTTATAGAGACAAAAAGACAAAAAACCCACACATAACAGAGAATGACTTTCACTCCCATTCCTAACTCAATTCAAACAATACAGCATAACTGCACACAGTAAGTGAAAGACCTTCCAGCTGCAGGACACTAAGTACACGAAGGTACTTCCTTTACCTCCTCTAAATCCTCCTGGAGACTTACATATTCTATAAAATGGGAAACTACTAACAAGTGAACACACTGTCCTCTCTCTCCGACATCTTTAGCATATTCTTTTCTACGTAAGGCATAGTCCGCATGGGGTTGGACATTGCCCAGCCGAAATCTATTTGCGATATAACAATGAGTGGGATTTCCAAAAAGTTAGGATTTGTCTGTCTTTACTCCCAATGCATCATTCATACACTGCCCTTCAGCTTCTGAAAAATGCCATTTTAGCAACTCTGCAGGTCTTGTAGTCTGATGTCTATGTGTCTAAATAATTATGAGGACCTAAATCCAAGTTTTTGATCTTGTTTTCCTAAGCTGCACTATTGTCACGCACTACTATTTGTAAAGTAGCTCTTATTTTTTTCTGAGAGGTAAGTATCACACCAATAATAAAGACAACTTTATTAATTACATGTCAATACCTTCCTCTGAAGGTATAGAAAGATGTATGGGTAACACTAGCAAATTAAGAATCAGAATTCTGTTGGAACAGAGACAACTGATTTTTAAATCAAATAAAAAGCTGTAAATCAGCAGACCTTTTTTTCTTGTTTTCCTTACACTTACAAAGGATGTGGCTGGGGCCTGTGGGAGAGGCCGACCAAAGTGGTCCTGGAATACGAAGGCATGGCAGCCTGCTAGTGAGAAGTCACAGTACCCAAAGACAACTGAAGGACATGGAACTATATACAAACACATCTTCCCACCCTTCCAGAAACACTGAAGGCAAGTCTAATTCAGTGTGTCTTCACCAGCAGAGAACAGAAATTACGGATCTAATACTCTATTTTCAAAACTAAACATTTCTTAGTAGAATTCAGACAGGACATAATATTCAGAATCGGAGTCAGGAATGTATGAAAGGGAATGTGAGAAAATGCCGACCAAAAGAACAAAACTGTAAGACCTCTGCTCTTTAGAGATCTTAAAAGAACATTCATAAGCATATGGCCATTTTCTTCAGTGTTTCATTCTGTGACCCCTTACTGTCACTAACTCTTGGCAGCACTTACACGCGCCAGCCACAAGGTCCCTTGATAGCCATGGTAGAACCACTGCAGTAATTGGCCTCTGGCCCAAAAACTTATAATGTGAACAAGAAATTAAAAGTTAAATTAATTTAAAATAAATGCAGTTTCAAGAACATTCATTAGAAACTTAAATCAGTGACAGCAGTAAGAAACAGTGAAAAATGTGCACTGCTAAGAAGTACTTCCCGGTAAGGTATTGCCAGGAAACACAAGAAGTATTCCTACCCTATTCCACTGAAAGAAAAGGAAATTATTAAATAGCGTATGAACTTCTGTACCTTGCATACAAGGATGACCTTACAAGATATGCCAGTAAACACAGTGTGTAATGTTTAAGCCACCTTGTTATAGTGAATTCCTTACATTGTGTTTTGTGCAGAGGTCCCGCACTCCTGTGAGATAACCTTTATCAGGAACAACCACACCTGCTTCACCTTGAATTGGTTCAACCATGAAAGCTGCTACGTTGGGATCTTGAAGGGCCCGCTGTAAAAATGGACATATGGGTAGGAAAAACAAAAAGAAAAAACTTTTAGTCAGGTCAAATTTAGAAAATATGGAGATGAATACATGTAGCAGAACCTGGCTTTAACCCTGGTGTTCTACCTCAAATGGTGATAATAGTATTCCTGTCAGGCACTTATCCCTGAGTGCCATTTCAGTTCCAACACAGAAGCCTATGTCACTATTTGCCTCAAAAGATCAGCTGGTGTGCTTGCTTGGGAAATTACAAACCTTAAAAATTGCAAACCCAGACAAGCAGATTATCGGATCAGTTCATAAATTACCTCAGAAATACACTCAGTTTTGCATTACCCCATACAAGACAAACAATTGCTCAACACTTCCCTCAAAAAAAAAAAGAATGAAGCCTCTCCAGAACAATTTTGTCACCTTAAAGCAAAGTCCACAGCCACATTCTTGCACCATCAAGTTCTAAAAGGTTTAGAAGTCCACAAGAGTCAAGAGATATAATGATTCCCAGCATTAATTTACTACAACTTTTTGTAGTATTGCCCCAAAAACAGAACGAATTCAGTTATCAGTCTAATGGACGTGGATCTAAGTTTCAGGTCTCCAGAGAGCATTCAAAGCCTCGATAAAGTTGGCTGAAAGCCACTAAATACTTACGGGGCTTTCACAATGGGCAGCCTTATGTAGATTCAAATCTGAGTAAGCTTTTTCATTCTACAACTGTGATACACTGAGAGACCTTTGTTTCCCCTAACCAAACTCCTAGGAGACAAGCATCTCTGTCCCATAAACCCTCCAACCTCCACAGACGATTCACTGGTACTAAGCAGACCCAAAAGGCACAGAGGACTAACCAAGTTGTCGCTCATGGAGACAATGTACCCAGATGATGGAAAAGTGGTAATGCCAACGTTCCTAGTGCTTCAGGACTGTGTTTGGCTGGAAACCTCTTGCCTCCCAGGTCCCAAGCTGCCATCAAGCACCATCTACCCTTTAATACCTAAGCCCATATTATGAGCATGGGAAAATTTTATACTAATCAAGGTCAACCCTCCCCAACAGCTTGACAGGATGCATTTCACAGAATCATAGAATCATTTAGGTTGGAAAGGACCTTTAAGATCATCGAGTCCAACCATAAACCTAACATTGCTAAGCCCACCACTAAACCATGTCCCTAAGCACCTCATCTACACGTCTTTTAAATACCTCCAGGGATGGTGAAGCACTTCCCTGGGCAGCCTGTTCCAAGGCTTGACAACNAGTGAAACACCAGCCTAGCATGGTTTTAAGGGTGCTGTGAAACTGGAAAGACTTGTTTGTGACTGCAGTGAATTCTAGTCATCTGGTCATTGAAGAATGCACGGTATTTCTGAGAAAAGTAGGTAAAGATACAAAGTTTCAGAATCCAAAGTCCTGACTTTAGAATGTATGCTACTGATCTGAATTCCCTTATGGTTTATCTGCTATTCTTCTTTTGTAACTTGAACATCTGAGTGGTGTGGGAAATTAAACAGATCGTGTAGTTTTCCTTTTACATCCTAAAGCAAAACTGAAAATCAAAACCAGAGCAGAATTTACACACATTTCCTATACATAATTATAACATATATATTTCTTATATATATGTCTAGATACACATATCTTCATGTTAAAGCACATGTTTCAAAGGATAAACTTCTGATTTTCTTGCCTTGCTATCTACCAAAGAGACGCTGCAAAATGATTTCTTAAAAGAGAACAAAAATATTGTCAAATACCTCAAGAGCTGGCAGGTCATTGTATGGGATCACTTCGAAACCTGGCATAAAGGGTCCAAATCCATCATAGCTGGATGGGTCAGTAGAACTAGAGATAGCAGACATGGTTCTGCCCCAGAAGTTGCCAGCTAACAAAGAAAAAAAAAAAAAAGNAAAATGAGAGGTTTCTCATCTCAGAAAACCCAGGGAAATGCAGAATCACCAGCGTTTCAGTAGCTGTCCTGGTGTCGGCTGGGATAGATTAAATTTCTCCCTAGTGCTGTGTTTTGGATTTAGTATGAGAAGAATGTTGATAACACACTGAGGTTTTTAGTTGTTGCTAAGTAGCCTCCCAGTCAAGGACATTCAGCTTCCATGCTCTGCCAAGTGCACAAGAGGCTGGGAGGGAGTATAGCTGGGGCAGCTGGCCCAGCTGGCCANCAGTGAATTCTAGTCATCTGGTCATTGAAGAATGCACGGCATTTCTGAGAAAAGTAGGTAAAGATACAAAGTTTCAGAATCCAAAGTCCTGACTTTAGAATGTATGCTACTGATCTGAATTCCCTTATGGTTTATCTGCTATTCTTCTTTTGTAACTTGAACATCTGAGTGGTGTGGGAAATTAAACAGATCGTGTAGTTTTCCTTTTACATCCTAAAGCAAAACTGAAAATCAAAACCAGAGCAGAATTTACACATATTTCCTATACATAATTATAACATATATATTTCTTATATATATGTCTAGATACACATATCTTCATGTTAAAGCACATGTTTCAAAGGATAAACTTCTGATTTTCTTGCCTTGCTATCTACCAAAGAGACGCTGCAAAATGATTTCTTAAAAGAAAACAAAAATATTGTCAAATACCTCAAGAGCTGGCAGGTCATTGTATGGGATCACTTCGAAACCTGGCATAAAGGGTCCAAATCCATCATAGCTGGATGGGTCAGTAGAACTAGAGATAGCAGACATGGTTCTGCCCCAGAAGTTGCCAGCTAACAAAGAAAAAAAAAAAAAAGAAAAGAGGGGGATTGTTACAAAACTGACTAAGAGCCAGAACAGTTTACAGGACATCACACTTTCCATCTGGTAAAGCATTTTAAAAGTTGTCTAACATTAGCATATTAGCACCCTTCCGCTAATTGTTAGCATTTTACATTGATGCCATAAATACATTGTGTTGCTATATGAAAAGCACATATCAAAAACGAAAGAAAATTATACTGTAAGACCTGGCAAGTATAAAAAATAATTTCCATAAGCTTTGTTCTAGTCTGAAAAATTGAAGAAACTCAGAAAGATAACACCTTTTTAAGGAAGATTTACAGCTTTTACATAAATATTGCTTATTAAATGCAGGGAGAAAAAAGTAAACACCACCCAGAATTTAGGTCCTAAAAATAAAGCTGCCAGTAAGCCTAAAGCAAAAAATACATTTCTGTGCATTTCAAAGTTCCAGGAGAACCCATTTATATTTGTAAAAATATTGTGACATTGCACTATTTCATATAGAAACATCAGTTAAAATGCCTAGGAACCAACTATGACCAAGACTATGATGCCTTCATTTTAATATGTCAGTTAAATCAACATACTCTCATCTAATCAATAATAAGGTGCTTAACAAGAAAAAAGAAGATTAACGGTTCAATGCCTTCACAGCATTCCAAGCCTTTTCTTTCCCACACCAATTTCTTTGTGTAACTGTGATCCTAGGGACAGAGGATGTTCTCAATCTGCAGGAAATCCTGAAGTCGATTATTACTGATGTAGCCAGCTCTTGGCATCCCTTCTTTCTAATCGCCGATGTAAACAGCATTACACTGTGCACCACAGCACTGTCTCCTAGCAGAACAATCCCTGCCATGCTTTGCTGAGTCACATGCTTATCACCTGAAGGTTATGTTAGTGCAATCCACTGTATCCTGAAACAAAGCCCTGGAGACTGAATCACGTGAAGCAGAGCAGTCTATCTGCTGATGGCAGGCTGTCTCCACCTTAGCACTCCAGTCTCCGTAGTGGCTCGCTATGAAGCAAGTTCTTTGGACTGATGTTTAAAGCCATTTTTCGTTCTGACCCTAGCTACCCAAAAGAAGGATTATTATTTTGTTCCAACTACTTGGCACATAATTAAATATTGTGGTTAAGGAGATGGGAGCATAATAATGGAGAGCATATCCAGTTTATCACTGAAGAGCAAAACAGAAGAAGAAAAAAAAAACCTAATCTAATTATTCCTATAAACCATAATGCAATATTCAACTATGATTTTCAATTTATAAATGCTGTCTAATGACAGTTTATGATTCAGCTACTATATATACCAAAGTCAAAAATAGTATTTGCAGCTGTAGCAATTACAAAAAAAAAAAAGTCCGTATTTAGGTAGTAAGCTTTATTCTGGAAGGTTTTATAAAATACAGAACCATTGAACAACATTAGAATTGACAAAAATACTTCACCTATAACCAAAGAATACCAAATGTAAGTTATTTGAATTAGACTTTTTTTTTTTTTT